>VMBQ01001427.1:40432-102326 GCA_007657795.1 Dreissena rostriformis | reverse complement strand
TATATATATATAAATATAATTTATTTATTTCAATATTGAAATGCTTCGTAATTTTTGGACGTTATTTGGAGGAGGGGGTAGTTTTGTTGATTTTACCATCACGTTTCCATCTGTTTGTTTTTAAAAATAAACTGAATTATACAAATCATACACAACAATTTTGTTTTTTAAAATAGTGTGAACTGACGGTTGGTTAAGCCACACACGCACATTGCCTTTCAACGCCTTTACGTGAAGTTTATTCGACAGAAAGACTTCATGCGCCTCATATAGGATCTTACAAAAAAAGTCCTGTAAATATGGCAATGTAATATATCGTTGATTATACGTATGTGACTGGTGCTGAGTGATGATGCATGTACGTGTGCGATGCACATCACACACGCGTTTGCCTCACTATTGCTATAACTATTGCAATATACTGTGCATATTCAGTCCGCACAGACTCATCAGGGACGACAATTTCCGCCTAAATTTTATCTAAAGTAGATTTTCGCAAATACGGTACATGTTTTAAAGAAACAATACAAGCGGAAAGTGTCGACCCTGTTTAACCTGTATGGACTGCATAGGCAAACCAGGGACGACACTTTACGCATATGCATGTATCCCCGTTCTATCAGAGCGAGGCTCATGTTCGCTTTATGCCACCGCCATTTGATTATTTTAATGGATCAAAAGACAAACGCTGTGAGGATTGTTTACTGCTTCGTAAATACATTGTTGATGTAGACAAGACAAACACTACAAAATTGTAAACACTTTTATTGAGCTTTGCCATGGTTTATATCACAAAGATTGGAACATTAATAAATCTCTTATATTAACATATTTACCTCATTAACGTGTTTGCTTGCATATATGCGGCGTGGTGCATACGTTACAACTTTTTTAAACAGAGGTTATGCGGGGTAAAGGCACATACAATTATATACAAGCTAACTATTCAGTCTAAGAATCCTTAAACAAATACAGATAAGAAAAATATTTAAACGGACAGAATTTTTATGACACGCTATTTTAATATGTTCGAATATCGGCACATTTATAAACAGCATATTCGTTGTTAAAGATGAATCATTCTAGTACACTGTTTCGCTTTGTTCGATTTTGATCATTTTCAAAGTATTAACACGAAACTGCGTCTGTATAAGGTGTATAAAAGGATTTTTACGATCAGCAGTTTCTTTTTATGCGCCTTTTGATTATTTAGCGAACATTTTTATATCAAACCCCAAACACCGTGAGGATTGTTTACTGCTTTGTTAACACATTTTGGGATGTATTCAAGCCATACACTACTACATTGTAAACAGTTTTATTGAGTTTTGTCTTTGTTTATATCACACAGATTGGGGCATTATTATTACTTTAATATTTACTTATTTCAGAAACAAAGTCGACGAAAACAGTTAACGTAATCGTTTACAGGCTGTGTTAAAGAATTGTTAACACTTTTATTGAGTTATGCCATTAAGTATATCACACAGATTGCAGCATTAATATTACTCTAATATTTACTTATTTCAGAAACAAAGTCGACGATAACGGTGAACGTAATCGTCCACAGGCTGTGATAAAGAATTGGATCACAGATATGTCGGTCAACGTTTCAGTGGGGAATACTACAGGTGTACTCTTTGATATTATGGACAGCAATATTACGATCGGAACAAATCCGGGTATGTAACAATATTCTTAAACAAACGTTTTTACATGTGTTGAATTCAAATTATTTTTCTATTTATTGAAAAATGATAAAGTGTAACCATAACAATTCTTGATTTAATGGAAAGCTGAATTTTAAGCAAAAATAAATAAAAATAAATACCTCATTTACGTTATTTACTGTTTTAGATTTACCGGACGTGGTAACATGGGGTTTCTGGATAAAGTTCGTACTCACACCAGTAATTGTCTGCGCCGGAATCATCGGAAATACGCTCTCCTTGATTGTGATGAAATCAAAGGCACTCCGCCACAAGTCTTATTCACAATATATCAGTTCCCTCGCCGTATTTGACACACTAACGCTGATCCTTCGCCAGATACGGACCATCGATGAATATCTCAGTATCCAAATGAACCACAGCGTCATTTTCAAAGGATTTAACGACTTCGGGTGCAAATTATTTGATTTCATCGAACACGTGTCGTATCTAATGTCCTCGTGGCTTATCGTAATGATGGCGATTGAGAGACTTGTGGCAGTCTGGATGCCATTCAACACGTTCAGGATAAGACGCCGGGCTGGAGCCACTATTGCTATAATAATTTTGCTTGTTGCCATTTGCGCCAGTCAGAGTTTTAGGTTAGTTATGACTGTACAGCTTGGCTACGAATGTGGTGCGGACGATGCCTTTATACAGCTGTTTACTGATCTGACCATCTACTTTTATCACTTTACATTGACGTTCCTTTTGCCGGTGGCAATAGTTCTGGGTTGCAATAGCATGATCGTGTACCAAATATTTAAAATTAGAAAAGAGTTAATACAAGAGAATACCAGGAATAGACAAACAAGGGCTTTTCAGAAAACTCACAGAACCACGTGCATGCTTCTGATTGTGTCGTTCACATTCCTTGGGACATTACTACCACTTCTCACATTGACATTAGTGTTTGACTTTTACATTAAAGTCAAAGGTGCGGAAGCTATTTTCATGTATCGCAAAATCCACCCTTACATAGATCTGTTAGTTCTGTTATCGCTGGTAAATTATGCTGTCAATTTCTTTATCTATATCATATCTGGTAAAAGCTTTAGGTTCGAGCTTCGAAAGGTGTTTTATCGACAAAAGGTACAGGTTACCAGACGTTTCACAGCCAGAAGTACTAAAGAAATTATTTATCGTTTTTGAATTAAAACATGAACACGTTCATATAAAATGTGAAATGTGGACGCGTTGGTGTTGTTGCGTAACTTAGAGAAAAGCTAAATGAACTTCAGAATGCATTATATTTCTATGAAAATACCGGTTGTGATGTTTGTTACTTTAATTTGTTGGCGTTACCCAATAGAGATTGGTTCTCTGGTTTCGTGTCTATTTACAAACTTACATGTATAGTATTCTATTATGAACTATGAACAAAATATTGTGTGACAGTTAAAACTACTAATCTAGCTTTAAATTCTCAAAACATATCGACAATAAAGATGGTTTCTCTGGTTTCGTGTCTGACGCCACTGCGGTTTGATGACCAGGAATACATACATTCATTCTTAGCCGACTTTATCAAGAAATAGTCCTGTTTAATGTGCAAAGGAAAATTACAGCTGAGAATGAAGAGGCGTGTAATTAATTGGTACCAGAGTAAGTGGTTTGAATAAGTAAGTAGGCTTGCCATAAATGCCGCCACATATGTGTTGGTTTGAAGCAGATGTTGTTAAGATTAACTTATATATTAATAGACAGGTTACAATAGTTTTTCTTTCTGTTTCTCAACGTCTAAAAATCTAAAAAAAAAATCTTAATGATCATTTAAATATTGTTATTTGGATGAAACGTGGTGTCATTAAAACGTCAGGAATTAACGACGTATTGATCATCGCATAGCCATTACGTTCTCATGGGAAAAAAACGTTTATGAAAGCCGAGTAGTAAATGAAAAACATATATTGTGTATGGTAGGTTTTCCCAGTGGGTCCTTCTCAAAAATATCGTCTGTGTGAGAAACTGTATGAAGATTAAACCAGTAGGAACAAAATAAGACAGCAAGCCATTGGAAAAAGACGTGATTATCTTAAAAATACTGGTAATATTTTTATTTGATGGCGATCTAAGATGTGCCGAGGGAGATGAGAATTACACCCTACTACCCGTGTGTCTGTTTCCTCAACGTGAGAGTTACGACGAACAGACAGTATATGCTATCATCGTTTTGTTACAGGCGTATTCTACCAAAATGTGACGTATCGCGACTTAGCTAGTGAGGCGATATACTTCTGCAATATCTTTACATCTGAATGGAATTTATTATCAAAGATACGAAATGCTGAACCACTCACTTTTTTATTCTCAACAAAAACAACGTGTCTGCAACTAACAATAGACACGTTCAGCGTTGGCAGCTCATGCTGAATATTACAAAATATGTCATTCATCTTTACTAAAGAATAAACTTTATTTTACCCAAAGGTATTTGTATTTAATGAAGATTATTTTATTTGCATGATTCCGTTTATTTATTTACTAAGTTTGACAGAAATGTAAACAAATATTTCCCAGAAAAAAGCCAGATATGCGATTTCTCTGTCAGTATATATCACCTACGTCTTTAACATTTAAACAAGCACGTATCGTTTGATACATTCAACATGACTTGTGATAAAAAATAATGTACATTCATTTTGTATAAAAGGTTTCGTTTTAACTAATCTGTTCTATTTACACTTTGTAAGCAATTTAAATAAGGGTACATCATATGAGGTTAACACTTGAATTAAGTGAACCCTAAACAATTGGTTGGTAAAATAAAAAAAAAATGCGCCTACCTTTGTGAAAGTAATATAGGATTGTCAACGTCGAGTCATCGCACAAACATTACTTTAGCGGTTAACGGACTAGACATTGTGTAATTGTGAAAATAGTATAAAAGTTGCTGTAGATGTGATCGCACATGCATTTACGCTGGTGTTGGGTTTGTATTACATCATCCAGGTCTCCGTTACATACCATAATTACTTTTTCCCCTTATGAATGTGTATTCAAACAGGACACAGTCTGGTGTACAATACTCATCGTGTCAAATTTCACACTGTAAACACACACTTGCTAGCGTAATGATTCCTATTTTGAACTTCTTAAGTTCTCATCGTAAAATTAATAAAAATATCTTTCCTGTCAACAACTGTTATTTTTTCAAAACCTCTTACAGCTACTTTGATCATCTGATGTTAGGAGTGAATAATTTCCCAAGTACTACAGAAGTCGTCCTAATATGTACAAGTTTATCGAACTAATTAGTACCTCAAACAAAGTTGTGTTAATAAAGCTAGCCATGTTTAAAATGCTTTAATATTAGAGAAAATGTCTTATATATTTAATATAAAATATTGTTTCCCAAAATAAATTAGTTCATATAATGTATTAAATGCTGTAATTATTTAACCATATGCTTGACATTGTGTAGTTAGATGTACTTACCTCATCCTTGTGGCATTATCACGAAAACCTTTTTATTGCCATGTCTATGTATATTGATTGCTCTTCCAAATGATGTATATTTTTATATAGTTCAAACGAATGTTGTTATTGTATATGTATGTTCATGACGACGAGCTGTATATGCTTAGGTCAAAATAAACTATTCTGTACCGTACTGATCTCACCCTGCATGAATGGGATCATTGTATGCCCCGTAGTGCAGATCCCATTCATGCAGGGTGGGATCAGTACGGTACAGAATAGTTTATTTTGACCTAAGCATATAAAGCTCAACGTCAAGAAAATTAATCAATAAAATAACAACATTCGTTTGAACTATATAAAAATATACATCATAATACTGCTCGATTCAACATAATACTGCTCGATCCAACATAATACTGCTCGATCAAAAATAATACTGCTCGATCCAACATAATACTGCTCGATCCAACATAATACTGCTCGATCCAACACAATCCGAAACGTACAATTGATCAATCGAAGACGAATTATCACAGCCAGCGGACATGAAAACATAAGTTACATTTATTGTTTCATTTGTAAACACAAACACATCATTAGGGGTTATAAGTGCATTATTCTGTTAGATACAATTTATTTCAGCTAGTGGCATCTGCTAGTGCTGCGATAAAATTCGCAAACCCTTATGATTAGGATATAAAGCCAAATTTTGTTTTGCAAATGAAATAAGCAAACATGTAAACATGGTTGATACAATAACTATTACAAATTAAAATATAGAACGTATCAAGAATAAATGTAAGAAAGAGATTGAACGCATAAACAATACATTGAGATTTAGCAATTTTATTATATTGCCAATAAATGTGATCGAGTGCAAATTGTCTTGTGCAAAATGTCGTAACCTGTCCGCAAATGATGTCCAAGTCTAATGAAATGGAAAAAATCCCATCAATTTACATAAAAAATCAATAATATTTTATGACACTGCCTATTAACATAAAATTTGGATATTTCACTTGTTTTTTTACACCTGTGAAATAGGTGTGAATGCAATCACTCAGCGTTGTTCTATAGTCTTTTACTTTCGGCAGATTCACGACGGGGAATTTTACTAGGAACGAAGTCAATAGTAGTACGTCTGCGAGTAATGTGATTACGTGACGCATGACGGAAATGCTAAAACAAATATTGAAATTGTATTATATTTGAAAACATTGAAGTCATATTATTTGTTGCGTGTTTTGTCTTTGATATTCAACACTCGTGTTCTGTGAAATAATGTGGAAATAATGCAGAATCAAGAAACTACAACGTAGCACAGCATTATAAATACATTTTGAAACATTTCTTAATTGGGTTTGAAACGATCAGTTGAGAAAGTATTGGTTAATTTTGTACTTATTGTATTATTATTATTTGTAACTGGAGAATGGATCAAATGGATTCACTGATTCAACCATGTAAGTGTTATACAATTAACATGGTGTCCTTAGCAATGTTATCATATATTCCAGTCTCAATTTCGAATGAATGTGCACTTAGTATGAATCTTGTTAGAGCTTTTATATGACATTCGTTATCACCACATTCAATATATTTCTCAAATTTATATTATTTGAGAATTAACAATATCATACACTGACTTAATGTATTGACAATGTTTCAGCATCAGAAAAAAGTTGGTAATGTCAATGTTATCGTGCAAACGATAACTAAAAGAAAAAGATCAAGTTCTTTGATAGCATAGAAATAACAAATTACGTCAGTGTTAATTCAATAAACATAGTCGGAGTGTATATATGTTGCGACAAGCAATTCGACTTAAACGTCCATATTTGAAACGAAAAGTCATTCATTTTGACATGAAGTTATTATTTTCATATTATAAAATATATTATCCATGAGTAAATTGGTATAAGTATGCATTACCAACCATCAAAGGTTCAATATTTTACATATTTAGCCTCGTTATGTTACTATCAATGGAATAAATGAAGTACAAAGAAAAACAAGCCATAAAATGTTTCTTTCAGATTCGATTATTGATATTATATTTCTATTTATAAAGCAAATTATATGTTAATTATTCATTATTCGTAGTGCTGTCAAATTTGTTGTATTAAACACTAGTGTATACTGTACACTTTTATATATCAGCAATTATGTTCAATACCAGTTGTTGGTTGAAAAATGTACATATCTTTTTTAACTACCTTTATAAACAAAAATGAAAAAAATACTATAGTTTTGTTATGGGTAAAACATTGTATTTTCATGTTCAAAGGACCACGTTTGTTACTTTGTTGAATTAACATTCATGTATCTTCTTATGGAGGATAGTTAACTATATTTGTTTCACGACACTGATATTCAAACGGTGCACACTGTAAAACTTTAGTGTGAACATTTAACACTTCATGAAGACACGAATTGCAAAACACGTTACAGATAATAGGACACGACACGTCACACAAAATGGCAATTCTTGAAATGCCTTGTATGCATTAACGTCTCGCCATGGTTATAAAACATTCGAAAGAGGATTTCAGTTAGATTGTTGTTCACGTGACTTATGTGGGTCATAGTCGAATGTATCGAGGACACACAGAGAAATACGATTTGTGCATCATATGTAAACAATAATCGTACAACATATATACTAACTTCTAATTTTATGAATACATTTTTCGTAAAAAAAATATTTGTCACGAATATACAATAATTATAATAACATGTTTAAATATGATAACGGATTTAGAGAAGCTAAAAAAATTAAATCTGACAAATGACAACATGTTTGTATTATAAAATTATTTACAAAGCAGCAGTTTATTATTCGTAGTGGGTTTCATTGTTAAAGCAATCTCACATATCTAATTGTACTACTAATATACTACACTGTATTGATACTGTTCTTACAACAAAAATGTTCATTAAATGTTCAAGGATATGGCGCTATGTTAATGTCGTGAATAGCAACATGGTCGATTGTTGTTGCGTTTCAGAGGACAGGACACAATATTCTTATTTGGTGAAAGGTGTTGCGTGCATCCGGCAGCAAATATTGAAACCGCCATTCCGTGGCAGATTGGCAGGACACAACAAAAGCATTACTGTAATCTTGAATGAAGAGTGCTTCATTAGCGAAATATAATATCCGTCGATGGTGTTGGTTATTTATGCAGAATAAATCGGGCGTTTCTTAAATGTCAAGGTAGTATTGACTGGATTGCACTTGTATTGATAAATGGTGTAATCTCCGCATTCAAGATTTTAAACATTCCCCTAAATATGGACATTACTGTTCAGCAATGAGCTTGTGTCCTTGTTTTTTTTTATGACTCGACATTTTATTGAATGCAAGCACAAACAAATGTTTGTATTAAAGAATTAATTGGTGCTACAATTGTTTTAAATTCTTAGAAACTAAAGTATCACCTCGATTTTTTTGTTTCAGCATCAAAGAAATAAACGGTGTATGCACACACTGATAATGGGGTTATTCGCAATTATAAATAAAAGTTGAAACTGGAAAAGTTTAAGTAATGTGTAAGCTTTTGTACAGCAATTGAAATTGAATCTAAACGAACATTACCTTAAAAATACATTATACCAAAGTATAAAGAAATCAAGCTTTTATAAATTGTATACCACCCATAAAACCGTTTGATGAAGCTTCCATTTTATTGTCTCGATACGTTTGGATTTCAACGGTTACATGTAGAAAAGCACTTTGGTTCAGAGTGACACGGGGAAGGTGTGAGGACTTCCTCGAAATACAAAATAGACTATCAATGTGTTGATGTCATTTGTTAAAATATGTGTATGACATTATATGTGACAAATAATCCTATACCTTTTTAACTGTATAATTATCACTAACGTTTAAGAATTAAGTTTAATTAAATCAACATTTGAACTTTGCACCCCAGCTAAGAGAAGAGCTATCGTAGAAAATTCAGACCATTTTTATTTCCAACTCACATAATTGTGTTTTCCAATCCACTACTCTAGTAAATATATGTGAAAACCGTCCAGTAAGAGATGCGTAAACTCAAGTGATGCCATGACACTAAAGACCAATAATAACAAGAGTGGTCTTGCATACCATATTTATTTGCTTGTCGAAGGTTCTAGGATCATGTGTTAAGCAATAATGAGCTAAACGCATAGTGTATACATATTTTGAAAAAAACAAAGGAAGTTATGTTCCCATCTCACTAACACACAACGACACACATAATCACATACACTTCCAGTTTCCTGTGTATGACCATAAGCAAATACATTCGTTAAAACCAATTCCTTAGTTTCAAAGGCTGTTACGAAATAGGGTATTCGGATTTATAAGGCCATCATACTATTAAGTTTACAAAATTAGTGCTTTACAGAAACGGGTATCTTTTTATAAGTTTTAGTATGGAAACATTTTTATTTGCAAATCTTTTATCATTAACGAATATGTTCACCGCTTAAGATAAGTTTCTAAAGTGATAAATATGAGGAAGATATAACCGACGTAAAAGTTAAATTAACAACATATATTATGTACAGACACAAATCAACTCACTTTGATTCCATTACATAAAAAAAAAACAATATTAAACAATGCCGAAAATATTTAAAAGGGTAATGTTCTTAAAAAATTTACCTCGATTAAAGTTATGAAATACTTAGTAGTATTCCCAATGTCATTCACCCTGTGGACGATCGTCTAGAGATTGATTCCGAATTAACAATATTTGTTTTATTATAAAAACACCCTGTGTTGTTTTATTAAAGTACATTGATACTTAACTGAATTGAGGACATAAATTGCAATCAATAGACGCACTCGTATATTTCCGAGATTAAACCAGTAAGAATAAAATAAGACAGGAAGTCGTTTGCAAAAATTGTGCTTAGCTTAATAATAACTACTAATAGAAGTTTCTGGCGGACTAATTTGTTTGAGAACATATAACAGTGTACAGGCTAAGTTGACTGATTGCAACTCAAACTAACAAATAGTCATATTTAATATGTATTAATCGAAAAGACAAATGCACTTAACACGATTCACTTCTATTGAATATATGTAAAAAGAACGTCTTATTCAAACACAAAAATGTGTCGTGTAAAGAATAATATATAACATGCGCATATACTGGAATTTAGCATTAAGATAAAACGTCAAAACATACATGTGTTTTAAATGACCCTAACCCAAACGCTTTAAGAGAAAAAAAAAAGATAAGTCGTAAGAGCAGTTCGACAAATTAAATGTCAATAAGCAAAGAATGAAGTGCATTCGAACGCTTGATCTTTGTGCGAATTATGTTTTTATAAAACAAATCAACATACCTTTTAACAAACGTTCCCAGTGGAAAGTGGTTAATGTATTGTCATATTTTGTTCAAACATGCCTTTGCAAGCTAAGTGTAGTATCTTGTTATTTTACTGTTTGAACAAACTAATAACTAGTAACGAATAACTAAGTGTATATAAGAATTGTTTGCATGAACTATAATGGCAAATAACCTACTAAACGAGAGATAATGTTCGTGCATACACGACTAAGAAATTCATCAGATAAAGTATTTTAGACTTTGAAAACACAACTTGTGTAGTACTGTTATCGCCAATTAAAAGTGTTTCACTAGAATTATCGAATTTCTTTCAGCACTATGTTCTTTCTAAGTAGATATCACGGACAAGCCCTGAACATGGCATTGCCTAATGTATTGTTTCGTCATTACATTAGGTGAGGAAGTTTACGAACCACTCCAATGCATTGGTAATATTTCTGTGTTCTAATGATCCATCAAAGCTTCTCTTTTATACTCATATAATTTTTTAACGTTCATAGCATGGAATCAAATTATATTATTAATTAAAGCTTTATTCTTTTATGTTATCACGCATAATATAACAAATTCAAGGACAGAAGAAAACAAATGCGCGGTTATCGTTCCTTACCTTTAACGTCATTACACGGTATGTTATGTTTTACTTCCATTCGTGACAGTTTAAGGTACACTCATATTTTTTCCATCGCAATAATTCAAACGTATGCTGTCTTGTTTTTGATTGCAGTATTTATATTCAAAAGAGTTGTTTCAGGTGACCAGTTTCAATCCACAAGCAGACAGAAATCGAGTGATGAGAGTTTGATGACATTGACGTCACCAACGTATCAATAAAAGGAGTCTTTAAATAAAACATTTGTTGAATCACGCGAATTAAAGAACATGAAAGTATTGCATTATTTTAGGGAAGAACAGATAAATACTAATCGAAATACACACGTGTGTCATAACAAATGCACCTTTAAAGAACCATTAATGACGACCTATTCACACGACCTTTTGTCGCAAAACACTAACCAGACCAGGGCTAGATCAATAACTGTAATTTAACAGTTTTTTTAAGATAAAAAGTGATAACATATATTACCAAGAAGGTTCAATTCGTTCCTTGCATGTACAAGTAATCAATCTCAAAAGATGAAGTACTCTTTCATCTTTGTTGATTGAAAGACACAGTTTTGTAACAAAGATGTGGTGTTAGCACCTGATAAGTTATAATATTTATTTCGAAAGAATATTTATTTGCAAATTGTTTATTATCGGCAGTTTGTGAGATCTTAAAAAAAAAAAGATGAACGATCTACTTGAATTATTCATTCACTTTTTGTACTTTTGGTATATCTCAAAATAGTGTGTACATCAACCGTAAAAATACGATTTGTTTAAATATAACCTATGGAAGTATGGCGAATCTCTGTTGCGTTTCTGGAAACTGAAATACAGTATTTATATTTCATTAAAGGTGTGTCGTGCATCCGGCAGCAAACATTGCAGCCGACATTCCGAAGCAGACTGACGTGACACACCTACAGCATTAAGGTTAGATGACGTGACACAACTATAGCATTAATGTTATCTGACGTAACACAACTTTAGCATTAATGTTATATGACGTGACACAACTATATCATTAATGTTATCTGACGTGACACAACTATAGCATTAATGCTATCTGACGTGTGACAGCTATAGCATTAATGTTATCTGACGTGACACAACTAAAGCATTTATGTTATCTGACGTGAAACAACTATATCATTAATGTTATCTGATGTGACACAATTATAGCATTAATGTTATCTGACGTGACACAACTATAACATTACTGTTATCTGTTAAGGCAGCTGTAAAACTAAAATCACAAATATCCGATCATATAACATCCCACACAGGAGTAAAACAAAGAGACCCGTGTTCTAGCATACTTGTTAAATGTTCGTCAATGATATTGTAGAAAATATAAATTCGAACCTCGAAGGAATTATAACGATTAACGACATTAAGTTTTTCTTGTTATCATACGCAGATATATATATTTTCGACATCACCAACATCATTACAATCACTGTTGAAAGACATTGAACATTACTGCATAGCGTCTCAACTCAAAATGAATACATCTAAAACAAAGGTCTTGATCTTTGAAAAAAATTATCGCCATACAAATTACAACTTTTACCTTTACGGAGAATTATTAGAAATAGTAACATCCTTTAAATACTTAGGTATAACACTATTTAAGAATGGTAATTGGTATAGAACAGCCCAAACACTGGCAGAACGCGGAAATAGAGCACTACATAGACTGTTCACTATTATAAATCAATACGAATTCTCGACACGCGAACAATTAAACCTATTTGATAAACTAGTCACACCGGCCCTACACTATTCAGCAGAAGTGTGGGGATTTGCAAAGGGTAAGGAAATCAAAAAAATACATACAAAACTACTTCGAAAAATCTTAAAAGTAAACAAATCCACAAATCGTCACATATAATAGAAATAGAAAAAGGTCGTTATAATAACATACTACGCGAAAATAGAAAATGTAAGATGTGCAACGGAAACGCTATAGAAAACGAGTACCACTTTTTACTTGTTTGTCCTCTTTATAGAGAAATTAGAAAAGAACATTTAAAACCATATTTTCAAAGGTGGCCAACGTTAAATAAATTTGACATTCTTATGCAGTCGGCAAATAAAAAAGACATTATTAACCTCGTTAAATATATTTTTAATGCTAATGAAATTCGTAATAATATAGACAATCAGTTATAATTGTTTACTTTTACAAGACTATAGCCGTGTTATTTGATTTTTCATTGAATATATTTGTATAAGTAAATAATTCTACAATTTCCTCGTGTTAAAATTGAAGATATAATTATATTGATTACTAATGTATTACTGTCTTTTTGTAAACTTCTCTTATTAAATCAATGTATTGGTATTATTATACACACTGCGTAACTTTCTGTTTTGTGGTTTTGTGGCAAAAAAGCATTGTATTATGCTTATATGCTAATAAAAGTTGTTGTTGTTGTTGTTGTTGCACTTACATAAAGAATTTAAACATTTTATATGCACCGCTTCATAGCGCAATCCCGAAATTTAAATTATTACTCCGTTCATAATGGCTTTGTAGTCAGTTTAGACCTGACGCTGAATATAAACATTCATTTTAAGTCTTTGATTATGAACTACATAACTACATGTTTTTTTAAATATTATTTTTTACCGGCATAGCTAATGTAAGTAATAATTATTCTATTTATCCGCTTATCTAAATGAATAGTTATTTTAAGTTATAGCATATTTACTATATATGTGGATATATTATGATTTAATATTCACCATGGCTATCTCGGTAACGCCATGCCAGATAACGTCGATAGCAATAAGTGCGGTTAAAATAACAAAAACTAATCAATGATATATCGCAAATAGGACGTGATTTGTGGGTTTTCAATCATGGTTAAATGGTCAAGTGGATTGACACTCGATGGTTGAGAGCGTCAACACAATGTACAACACAAGTTATTTTGTATATGTGTTATCTTGTATTGCTCTTTGTTAATGACGTCATAAAGTCAAGTTAAATCACATCTCATCCTTAAATAGAGTTTACGAAACATAAATGCACCATTAACCCACGATGGAAACCCACAAATCACGTCTTAAATCCTCTTACACGCCTTGGAAACCCAAACAACATACTAAATCATCCGAACATAATGTTTAATTAGTTGAACGAGATATACTTATCGAGCTAGATTACCGTAATTTGGTTAGGAACTCGTACATTAGTAATACAGTAAGCGATTGAAACGCGAATTGCATGGAAGTACGCTTCACAAATTTAATTAACAATCGCACGGCGCTATTACAGTGTCGTAAACGAAAACAAAATATTCACATACCTTCTTTGTAAAGTGACACATTAAAAAATGTCGCTCTTAAATATTTTATTGAACAAGTGTGCATGTAACTGGGATTGTATCGACTTAAGTTTTCAGTAACGGACTGTATAAACTTCATAGGAAATAAAGGTAGTCGCTCTTATGTATCTAAAGACCAATTATGTAGAGTCATTTTTCTGTATAAAGATTTATGTTTGCCTACAGTTACCATTTGACAGTACACACATTAATATAGAGAAATTATACAAGCGCTGCTTTGTTTTCGTGTGGTGGCAGATTTATGACATATCGTTCTAACGTGTAAGCGGGTCTGAAGAATTTCGCCAACACGCACAAAAGAAATAATGTCAAAAATGCAAAACAGACGTGTCCTTTTTAAAACAACGTGCCTTAACCAAAAACTGAATGCGCTCTAAACTTTTTTAATTGACCTATGATTAAAAAACGCTTTACATTTATTAATTCACATATAAATACAACGTACCCTTTGTGAAGAATGAAACTATATGAATTTCGTTTACGTGTGGAGTGTTCATGACAAATATGTATCAATGTTTTATACCACATTCATCTGAACTCAAAAATTGTCCATACTCGGTCACTCCATAACCATCTAATAGCAGTTAGGACTGTTATAGGAAGAGAAATAGGGACAGTAATAATTAAAGCGGAAGTCGTTTTAACATAAGTGTCGTTCTAGATTCAAAACTTTTTTTAAATAACTCTTGTACGTCTGTCATGCTCAACAATGATGGCGTTTAGCCAAATCGGTTGCTCATGGTTCTCATTTTAAATAAGTGTCTTAATGACAATGATATGAATTTGATGAACCAGTGCAAAGGACTTCAACAGCAGTACGCTCCGTTGACTGAAACCTAAGCAATGCCTTGTATAATAAATCGTTGAAATTGACTAATTCATCACGTTTGTTTGTAAGGCAGAAGTTTCTAGCAACTAAATAAAATGGAAAGGGCAAATGAAGAAATTCAATCCATTATAAATTGTCCGGGTAACTTTGTCTTTCATGAATGGATATTCAAATAACTTGGTGGAAGTAGAAAATAACATTATGAGACACAAAGTCGCACGAAACAGGTCTATATGTCAAAGCTCGAGATCAATATATGGTTAAAAGTTTAATTATTTAAATAAACAATAACACTTTGTCCATAGCATGGTATTTAGCACTACGAATCTATTTTCAAATCAAATGAGACTGAGTGCTGTGCACAATATCATGTATAATGTAAACGTAACAATTTTAATTCAAAACAGTTTGTCCGGAGCATATATTTGCCAGATGTATTTTTGATAATTTGGTGACAATCATCATGATGAGCGTCGCGCGCAAGAGCCGGGTATTTAGTTTCAAGGTCGAGTCAAAATTCAATGTCAAGGTACACATTAAGGAAATTCAGTTTTTGAAACATTGTTCTTTGCATAGGTCTGCCTAGCCAATGTTGACTTATATATAACTAGGCCAAAGTAATTTGTATCATAAGTGATATTTATGAAAAGGCGGATCGAGTGGCGCACAAGAATCAGGTCGCAATATCAAAGGACAAGCTAAAAAGTAAGAGAAGCATTTTTAGACTGACTGTCACACGCTGGTACACAGTCCCTAGGTGCAATGTCAAGCTCACAGTTGAAGGTAATAATAATGCCATACTCAAGAAACCAAACGGTTATATTTTGTCCCAGACGTAACTGTGGAAAACATTTATATTTTTTGAAATACCTTGACACACAAGACGTTGAATGACCGATTGCCGACAAAGAACCCAAACCAATTCGTCAAGTACACAATTAAAGCTCGAGATCATAATAAAGTAATGTTGATAACGTTAATAAAACAATACTCCGTGTTTGCTCTCGTGTATGATTGGATCATTAGATCTTGTATCTATAATGATCATTATCATTTAAAGACTGTGCAAACGTTACATGCAAAAACATACTCATCTTTATGACAAGTGCATACTAATATTGATTTTTAATATTAAGTTTGAATTACCTCAACATACCTACTTGGCATAATATTTTAGAAACACATGTTTTGAACGGACGATAAAGTGACAGGCAATTACAATGATCTGCACAGAAGATCAAAAGGTTCCTTAGATATCTATATTACGTCTTGCCATACCACTATCCGATTAGAATGTTGCGATGTGTCGATACACGCATTGAAATCAAATAGAGGGTCTGTCTTGCCATGCGAATACGCGGATTAAGATCAGTCTTGTTTATTTTTGCCAGGCTGCGCATTTAGCACAGTGGATGGTACGCTTGCTTAATATCTACTCTGCAACAATGTTACCATTACCACTCTCTGCGCATGTAAGTTAAGTTAATAGTCACCACCATATCAAATAGGTGAGGTACTTAGTCCTCCCCCACCTCAGCACACGGATATCTTTCATTACGATAAAACATGAGCAAAATGCCCTTTTGTATTCTAATATCAACACATATGCACTTCTATTGTTAGCACGACAGGCATTTTTATCTCTTCCGGAAATCATAGCAAAAACAAGAAATGTTTTAAAAACGTGTATTGACAATCTTGTTTAATCTTGCGAAGGAATAACATTTGAATTATTTAGAAGAAATAATAATAGTTCCATGCTGCCAAAACAAGAATTGTATACATCTTATACCGTAAAATACCTGTCTTTAAATCATTGACGGTGAATTTCATTGGACAAAGCTTAATGATTTGATAGTTTGTTGTTCATTCTCACCGCACGGGAGTTGTAAGTTAACGAACTATTATAGTAATTCTTTTTGAACGCCGAATAATGTATAATAATGTAATATCGAGTCATAGGTTCAAAGTTAATGTGAATTAATTGCCTGCTTCGTGGAATTATATGCAGTCGACATCTTTGCGGATGTTAAGTTTAACTACATATAAATATTTATCGTTATTGACAATGTTAAAGTAGTATTTTCTTAATTAAATTTCAAAATAATATGGAGATAAACAAATATAGATTATATAATTTTAGGATGAAACAAAAATAATCGATTCGTATAGTAAACCACATTATAGCATCAAAGGAACATTTGCATTTCTATGTAAACACGACGAAGAAACATTGAATGGAAAAGGTACGAAACTAGAGAATGTATCGATTATTTTATTATAAACAAAATCATATTGGATATGCGATATTACTCTTACATTAGTCTTGCTATTTATTGTTAAGGATTTAACCTTGATTACCTTTTTTGTTCCACTGTATCATGAACATGATTTTCATCTTCAGTTGTTAGTGACGTCATGAAAGGTAAAGGTGTAAATAAAAATACCGTACACAAAAATAAAAACGGATGTTGTTCCTTTACAAATGAAATATGACACAATATCAATCAGCAAATTGCAAAACAGTAAGTACATCTGTTTACGTAAAATTATAATATGCATGTATGCATATTGAATTTATTTGATTTTTTTTATACAAAAAAACACACACAAACTCTTTGAAATCTTATATTTTGACACATTTTTACTTTTTTAATATGGTTTATCCTGCAGCAATACAAAATGTACTTTTGTAAACGATAGGAAGTGCTACTGAATATTTGAAAAGTGAAATCAGGTTCTGAAATAGTGTATGTCGTTATGTAGTCCTTAATCACTTCGAGAAACAAATACGGCTTCACTTGCCTACAATAACTACTATTTAAGGAAATACAGTACGGTGACTACGAATTCCTTGAGTAATTGATGGTGGTATCCATGTGAAGTTCTTTTCTTGGTAAACAAAGATTATTATAGCCGTTGTAATACATATACTACGATATATATTAACATGTCTGTAATTGAAACTGCTCAATTATGCTCAAGGCATATTATTTATAATAACTCTGGCGAAAATTAACTCGAACGCGTTTGACGTAATACTAATAGAAAAGATGGCCGACGGGTATTATGCAAACCGTCAATTATTTTCAAATTGAGACAGATATATACTGTTCTGTCAATTTAAAACATATATTACACATATTGGACAAGCTTTGCATTGCGAGACAAGACAAGCGTTTAATGCGAGACTATTACAGAGTACACAATCTAGGGAAAAGTGTATATAATCAGTGGTCAGTTTATTCGGGTAATGCTTTTAAAGGAAAACAAATGCAAATATAGCATAGCTCTAACTGACGAAAATAGATACAAACGGACCTATGGCATCCAGAACTAGTAAAAAGCCGGCAATCACAATATAAAGAAGTGAAACTCCAGCTGCTGGAGCAGTATTTAAATCTTATTATAAACAATTAGTTGGTCCTTTATTTATGGCAAGTGACCGATTGCCGAAACAGTACAAAACAGCACAACACAAAACATGTTCAATGCTTTACCATGAACAATAAATCCACATTCTGGTTACTGAAATAAAACTAAGGTAAACATTAAACAATTTTTGCAACACACTTGTAGAAGCGCCAGTAATTTTATTTTTCGTTTCACTTTTGATCAGTATTATTGTACGAATTCGTCAAATTTTACAAATGGCACATGTGATTAAGCAGTACAGTGTAACACGTATGACTGCAATACTCTAACATTCATGTATATACCGCACTATACTACAAATGTGATTTTAAACTCTAATATATTGCAGATTCAGAGATGTATGTTTTGTTACATGTTCACAAAACACGTTTTCATTTGGTCTACAATTATCGTGTTTTACATAAATGGCAATTCATGTCGCAAGCAAAACCAATCCATCATTGGAATTCATATAAACTTTACAATGAGTATTGGGATAACAATTACGTAAAGGCGATGAAACCCGAATATGTCTCGCAGCGAAATGATTAACGATTTCATAACGACATGTTCTGGGTGTCGAAGAGAATAACAGGTTGGTTACTGCCCTGTCGTTGCGTAATGTATCAGGAGAAGGTTAGATTCGAAAAAAAAACGGTGTATCTTGCAGATATATATCTACCGAAAATGAAGACTTAATCGTTGATTCCGAATAATATGTCGTACCCCCAAACATTGACTGATATTAACGCCTACTAACGTGATATGTAAACTTATATCAAAAACCTTGCCGATAACGGCGTAGAGGTATGATATCATTTACTATCATTGACCGACGTATGAGACGTTGTTACTCGTGTACGAACTGGCTTAATAATCTCTGATAGTCATATACAGTAGTGCAACTACGTTTGGAAGTTCCACTTTGTAATATAAAAAAAAATATAATATTTCAAAATAGTGAAATAAAATAGTGTGTTAAATTAATTGTGTGAGCGTTAAATTTACATATATGTGACAAAATTGTGCAACAAATATTTAAATGGAAATAATATTCAGTTTGTTTAACATATTTTAAACAATCTATCACACTGCTGACTATTGATCATGTCAAATTTATTTGTGTATGGAACATTATTCGAGAGTTATAAATCATTCTTTCCAAGCGTGTAATGTGTCTACACATTCTGATGTATCTTGAGCTTCACTTTGCTTATATAAGTATTATAATGTAGAATATGTATTGGTACGAATAAGCCCATCCTGGTTGCGATGTAGATTTGTTATTTTCAACTTTATTTAATGTATATCTTCGATCAAAGAGTAATTATGTAAGTATTAGTATTTTTTTGTATCGGATACATATAATACTATGATACTACTATGCACAAGTTTATAAGTTTTATAATTATAATTCAGTTTTTATGGGTTTTCGTATATGACTTTAACATATTCTTTTGCCTTACCAAGACCAAATTGAAACAAACTTATTCTACGTATTATTTTTTGTATGTTTATCCGTTAAAAAAGTTTTTCAGTATTGAATCTAAAGCATGAAAAACATGTCACGTGAGCACCATCTTAAAACAAAACAATTGGTGCTATATGCGTAAAAATGCGGTTAGCAATAAAAAAAGTCTGAAGCACGTTTTAACACCTTGTAATTGTACTTGATAACACGCATATTGATTTCTTCTTATATTCACAATGAATTATCTCAGAAATATCCAAATAACCAACTTACTCGAGAAATCCGAATTCCAAAAACTCGTGTCAGAAAATTACCATCATAAAATATAAATGTAATTTCACATCCATTTTCTGGAATAATTATGATATTTATGCGCGTAGGAAAAGTTTATTAAGCCGATTGTCCTGAAATAATGCTGGCAAAAAAGGCTAAACTCAAGGATTTAACCGGAAGGCATTAGAATATAAAGTGTTAAAAATGAGTGCTTCACGGTACATAAAGTATCGAGACCAATGTAATACCGCAAGGAGCATCTATCGGTCTGACAAAGCAGTTGACATAAGAGTAACGAGAATTTTATCACTAGGATATTTGTCCTCCAATACACTGCGGATAGCTAATACTGTAGACATGATTTTGATGTATACAGTCTAAATCTTAAACCAACACATGGATATGAAAGGAAAAGTATTTAAATCATATTAATATTAATCGTTTTTCATTGATGTGGTTTTGACGTATACACATTATGTTCACTCGTATACCTTTTTTGTTGATAGTACCATTTCATCTTTTTTCTAATGATTAATTTTTAATAATTAACGTGTTGAACGTTTTGTTAAAAATAGTATATACCCACTTAAAGAACTCGCGACAGCTGGCCGATACTATAAATAGCGTATTAAGTCACCACCCAAATTATAAATGCTTTGTTAGTTAAGGAATACGGACTATATGTACTCTTTGATATTATAGAGTACGCAAACTCCTAGTTCTGAACCTGCAGTCGAAGTGCACTTTTAAACCTGACTCCAAACTATAATTTATCATTAGTTTGGCACGTGTATTCTCTGGGTCTGAATTGCAGAACTTGTATATGACATTGCGATGATTGATGATCCATGCGTCACATGCCTTCAAATATTCGTAAAGCGTCCAGCAGATCATTGCTCCTAAACACATGGGCGCGGAGGAATGTGACTAATCACAATATTCTCCCGAAACACTTCATACAGTTCATACAGTTCCAATGAAAGTCATTAAATCCGCGGACAAAGCAAATAAACCGACTCAAGGTCTAGGTCCATAAACACTGGCCCAATATCCGTTGTAATATAAAGGTCCGTTGAACTTTAGGAAAGGTAAATGTTATAAGATTTCTTGACCTTAAGGTTAGTAATGGTACTATAACTTTCGCAGAGAGAAATATCTTCAGTATATATGTGATCAGACGAACAATTTTTAAACACTGGCTGAACTTGGCAAATATTTATCATGTAGATCATAATGAAAGAATGCCATGAACTAACTTCTACATAATTTTGAGATATAATATTCAGATAATGAAATTAGTTATTTGAGTATTTTGCATTATAATCCCTAATCATAGTGTGTAGCTATGTTTTCTGTAAAACGAATTAAATTTACATGCATGTATAATTTAATGTTGGAGGTATGTGTGTGCACTTAAAAATAACATGTTCTGCCAAATAATTTTATTTGAGCACTCGTATATTGTTTACTAAACAAAATGGTTATAAATGTCTGCATTCACAATTACACATTACAATAAAATAACCGGGACAACATCAGAATTCAAGCTGCGTTTGTGTCGTAATGCTGAATCTTTTTTACAATCAACTTTGCTTGTTTTACATTAATGAAGTAATTGGTTATGACCAGGGAATGAGTAAATTTTAATATGAAATATGTAAAAAAAAATGTGTTGTTACGCAAGGAAGTGATTGGCATCCGATGACTGATTTACATAAGTGGTTTACCTTATTAAAACAGACTTGCATCTAACATAAAGTACATTCAATGATCTTATGCTAAACGTATTTCCTTAAATAAAGATGAGTTTTGTTCCTTTCCGGCGCAAACGTTTGAGGCATTTCAACAAGCTTTTAAAATACACACACAAATCCCGCTTATGGTTGAACTACACTCGATTCGAACTTATCCGATTTCGATTTATATTGGAATTTGAATCGGTATGCATACACGACATTTATAGTAGAAGTCTTGATGTCATACTTTTAAAAGGAATTGAACTAGAATTAGCCAAACTATCTGGTTTGTCTGGTGTCTTTCAAATGTAAGAAGTGTCAAATTTTAAACATACCCATGTGATTATCGGGGATAATTTATCTGTTTTATGTGCGACTTATGTTAAATGGAGTCAAATACGAAGGCAATAAGTCTGGCCTTCAGGAAGAAATGGCATGTCAACGTTTTGGTCCCTATCTCAATAACTATCCTAGCAGACAGAGAATATATTTATTTTGGATTCAGAACACAATGAAATGGTGATTTACCAACACCAAGAATCTACCTTCTTCTGCACATTTTTAAAGTGCTATGACACCTTTGATATATAGTATACGTTATTCAACGACAAAAACAACAAATACAAAGTTAAAAAACGTACCCAATATTAAGTTTAATTTAAAAAAAGGAAATACATGTCACAATTTCGATGTATTTTGTATTGTTGTAGATTCCCGTTTACAAGTTTACAAATGTATTACTTTATATGACTAAAGCAATACACAAATGTAGAAGTACGTAAATATGTTAGAATCTTATTTATACACAACGTTGAACTATAACTACTTCCAAACATCTTTTCAAACATCTTTTGAATAGCTTTGTGTGGCTTATACGTATTTGTGTTTTAATATATAATGTATTACATATTTACTTAAAAACAATGCTCCATACAATAATGTCTACATCAAAAGCAGCAAGTCTCATGCTGAACGGTTAATTGAACTAAATGCACGTACCCTTCTAATTCAACTACCACAAGGAAGCAACTTCCGAGTAGACGCCAACGGTCACATCCGCCCACGGGAAAATGCAGATCGCCAGGATCAGCAACAGCGACAGCACGAGACAGAAACCCGGCGCCAGCCACAGGGTCAGCACTAAGATCCCTCCCGCCCCGCGGGGTCCATAACATTAGAAGATCTTAACGTATGCGAATGGACTCAGAGTAAATGTGCATTGCAGGAAACTGACATACGAGCGATAGACGCTGATATAACTTCTAAATGTGAAACCCACTTAAGTGATCATTTGGTGATAAAAATCAACGACTATACAGGGCTGATATCCATAGTAATGCGCCAAAGGCTTCCGGTGAAGTCGGCTTACTTGTAAAATCAGAACTGTGCGACTTATATGATTTCCATATTGTCGATAAGTCTTTTGATGGTATTCTATGTGTAAAATTCTGTCACAAAATTACAGGTTCGGATTTTGTTGTTTTGACGTGTTGTTTGCCTCCAGAAAACACAAACAGAGGCCGTGATGCTCAATGTTTCTATTTTAATTTACGCACACAAATATACAGTCTCAGTAATTGTATTCTGAAAATTCTGTATCTGTATTCCATTTTGGAACGTTTCACTAATATCAACATGAAGACATAACTTTGAGATTTGCAAACATTTAAATGAATGTATCAACTGTGGTTGTCCAAATCAAACTAGAATTGAACAGGCTTGTCTGATAACCCTGAATGCAATGAAACTGATATCGGTCCGATCATTCCAAATCCAGTTATGAGTGTACCTATCAATATGTTAACTAGTTCATAAAGCAACTGACGACCACTCTGAATACACTGTTCACCTTTTGACGATTCATTCATTATTCACATAAAGATTTAAATATTTAAATATTAATAAATTCTTTATTCATTTTTTGCTTGCAAATTAAGAATTCCGCCAGTCATATACATAATTCAAATTTATGTTGTTATGGCTAAATAATGTATATGAGTAACAAAAATTACCTTTTTCTATTACTGTTTGAAACTCAATAATCATTACCTTATTATATTGATAGGTAACTGCAAACGATCAGCTTTTTTACTTTAATAGGTTTTCGATTAGCTGGTCATGATAATATTTTTTCTCACACATAAACAACAGACATTTTCAAATTAATATGCAAAATTATATTTATTAGCAACCAGACCCAGCGTATTGCATAATACATATAAGCTATTATGGAATTTCTCGAATGTTCGATATATAATATATAACCATAAATTGACCTTCAAACCACATGGCTTATATGGTATTAATTCAGTATATTTCAAATGTGGTCAGATGTTAACATAGTTCTTTGATTTTACTTCGTTATCAGTATTTAACGAACTACCTTCATTATGGCGACCACATCGGCAAATATACCCTACTTAAACGGAACCTACTGTTTTGATGCGATTTATCCGCATTACCATAGCAACTACTCAAGTACGTAAAGTTTGGGGTCACATGCCTGTAACAATTTCTGCTTTCTAAAACCCACATAGCAAAAGGCACCATAACGGAACAATCATTGCTATACACGATATATCCGCATATCCACATACCCTAGAAAGATCAAGTATGATGTTGGGAATAAATTATTGCAAGGAAGTTACTCAGAACGTTTCGTTGTAAGTAGTTTGTGCTACATGAAATGGGTTTCATAACTTTATCAACCAACACGCATGGACTCTGTTTATAAGCCTTTATTTGTGTTTAGGTACTTAGTACAATCACTTGAATTGTAATGCTGTTCATGTCCTCCTGCTACAAAAAATATTAAATGTAAAGTAGTAATAAATGTAAAAAATGTACACTTATTTGAATATGTATGTGATAATAATTTATAGCTGAAGCACTTAACACGTGTTAAGCAGATAAAAATCGACAATGATGGTTAATATTGTTTTCTCCGTATCGTCCTTGTTCGTTTGCTCGCTGGAATTCGATAGATAGATATAATGTCTGCGTGCGATTTCATATAAATAACGGCAGTGTGAAGAGAATCCATCTGGAAGGAATTCTTTCATACTTTTAGATTAGCGGAAATTCTGTTACCATGTCAGGTAAAATAATGACGATTTTTACTTTTTTTTTTTTTTAAACAAACATATTATTTACAATCGTGTATGCATATAAGATATTTTTGCCATCATTTTATAAAATATTTGTATGAAGATGAAACACTTTGTTAGTTATTTTTATTTGAAGAGCTATACATATTGTTGAATAAATTGTTCTGCTAGATTTTCTTTATATTGTATAAAACAAGTTAGTTCATTTATAACAAAATCAATTTAGGCAATAAAAAAAAGGTAATGCCTAACGGTAAATTAACAAGTCGGAAGACGACATCAACTTGTTTTGAAAGGGCGCGATTTTAAAAATGTATATTTTGTTTAAATATTCATTATTCTTTTTATTCTATGTGAGTTTAAGAATGTACTATTACAATGTTAAGTTCTTCTCTTCACGTGATTTGACCTTTCATATACGTGATATAAAGTTCCTTAATTCAAATAATAGCATACTGACAATAACTTATATGTCCTTATTGATTAACACATGTTTAGGTCAATTTTTATATACGTCTATAAATAAAAAGAACAGTGTGTGTACGTTCGCGGAGCAAAAATAAATACTAACCAATTCATATATACTAATATTCTTATACTTATTCTTATAAATGTATATTTTTTTAAATAGTATTTACTAACGGTTGGTAATTTCACACCACGTAATCCTCTTGTTTTGAGTGCCTTATAACGCTTTACGGGACAACTTTATGCGACAAAAAGACCACATGCGCCGCATATAGGATCTTAAGACGAGGCTAATAAGGGACGACACTATGCGCCTAAACTGGATTTTTGCAAATAAGAGATTTCTTTAAAGAACAATACAATACACGCGGAAAGTTTCGTTCCTGTTTAGCCTGTGCGGACTGCGGACTGCATAGTCCAATCTGGGACGACACTTTACGCAAATGCATTTAGCCCCGTTTTCCCAGAGCGAGGGTCATTTACGCTATATGCCAAAGCAATTTTATAATTCAACAAAACACAAACACCGTGAAGATTGTTTACTGCTTTGTAAATACATTTTAGGATGGATTCAAGACATAGACTACTAAATTGTAAACAGTTTTATTGAGTTATTCTATTGTTTATATCGCACAAATGGAACATCAATATTACTCTAATATTTACTTATTTCAGAAACAAAGTCGACAAAAACAGTTAACGTTATCGTTCACAGCCTGTGTTGAAGAATTGGATGGAAGATATGTCGGTCAACGTTTCAGTCGGGAATACCACGGGTGTATTCTTTGATATTATGGAAAGAAATATTACGATCGAAACATATCCGGGTATGTAGCAATATTCTTACACAAAAGTATTTACATGTGTTGATATCAAATTATTTCTCTATGTATTGAACCATCATAACAAAGTGTAGCCATTGCAATTCTTGATTTAATAGAAATCTGAAATTTAAGCAACAAAATAATACCTTTTTACGCTATTTACTGTTTCAGATTTACCGGAAGTGGTAACATGGGATTTCTGGATAAAGTTCGTACTCACACCAGTAATTGTCTGCGCTGGAATCATCGGAAATACACTATACTTGATTGTGATGAAATCAAAGGCACTCCGCCACAAGTCTTATTCGCAATATATCAGTGCCCTCGCCGTATTTGACACGCTAACGCTGATCCTTCGGCAGATACGGACCATCGATGAATATCTCAGTATCCAAATGAACCACAGCGTCGTTTTTAAAGATTTCAACGACTTCGGGTGCAAATTATTCAATTTAAGCGAACACATGTCGTACCTTATGTCCTCGTAGCTTATTGTCATGATGGCGATTGAGAGACTTGTGGCAGTATGGATGCCATTCAAAAAGTTCAGAATAAGACGCCAGGCTGGGGCCACTGCTGCTATAATAATGTTACTTGTTTTAGGTTAGTTATGACTGTACAGCTTGGCTACGAATGTGATGCGGACGATAGCTTTATACAGCTGTTTACTGATCTGACCATCCACGTTTATCAATTAATACTGACGTTTCTTTTGCCGGTGAAAATAGTTCTTGGTTGCAATAGCATCATCCTGTACCAAATATTTTAAATCAGAAAAGAGTTTATGCAAAAGAATACGAGAAATAGACAAACCTGGGCTGTTCAGAAAACGCACAGAACCACATGCATGCTTCTGATTGTGTCGTTCACATACCTCGGGACATTGTTACCTCTTCTCACATTGACATTAGTGTTTGACTTTTACATTAAAGTCAAAGGACCGGAAGCTATTTTTCTGTATCGCAAAATCCACCCTTACATAGATCTGTTTGTTCTGTTATCGCTGGTAAATTATGCTGTCAATTTCTTTATCGATATCGTGTCTGGTAAAAGCTTCAGGTTTGAGCTTCGAAAGGCGACAAAAGGTACAGGTTACCAGAAGTTTCACAGCCAGAAGCACTAAAGAAATTATTTATCGTTTTTGAATTAAAGCATGAACATGTTTATATAAATTTTGGAAGCGTTGGTGTTTATTGCGTAACTTTTAGATAACCTAAATGAACGTCATTATATTTCTATGATAATATCAATAGTTGTTATTTGTAACTTTGATTTGTTGTTGTTAACACGTTTGGTATAGCAAATAAAGTATCTAATACAAATTATTCGATTTCGTTTTCAAATGTCTGTTTTATGACATGTTCAATTTATCTAAAAGTCAAATAATTAATTGATTAATGGTGTTTATAAATTGCATGGCAATTATAATTGGAAATGTACTTAAACAATACACATGACATTCAATAAGTGATTTTAGCCATTAAAAATGAATGTGCAAAAGTTCAAAATATGCATACAGTTTTGCTCTTTTTTTGAAACACAAAAGGACATTGCGTACACAGGATGTTATATTGTCACAAACCGAAATTGGTTTCGAAAATGGTCCTTCACATGTGCGCAAAATTAATATTTGGCAATGGCAATGTGTACGATTATTTTCAAGTCATTGCCTTATTTGTATAAATAAGTATAATATAACGGTAAAATTATACCATATAACTATGTTAAATACTTGTAATGTTACAACAGCTGCTGTTTATGTGTAAGTGTTGTCTCTAGAAGACATGGTAGATAGGTTCGATGAGGTTTAGTCTTCATTCAAATATTGAACATATCAATAAATGATTTTACTACGTCGTATTATGTAAAACGAATCAGAAATGACGTTGAAATTAGAAGTTTGTGTACAATGCAAAAGTAAAATATCAGCATTCCAAAAATAAACTTGTTATGCTGTGAATCTTTCAATCCGCGGTCTGTCTTTTCTTAAGTTACTGTACACTTGTTCAGCTAGTTCAACTTCATGGTTGACAACGACAGAATTAAAATATAACAAATTATATTAGATGCCCTACTTCCATAATGTGTTTTCCAGAAGTCCAGTTAATGGCAAATACGCAAATATCAGTGATACTCAACTGCTTACCAGAATGAGAGGTTATACAAGTTTTTACTCAACTGTCAAAGCATAGGGTATAAGTGTTTTTACATGATTTCTTATTTCTAACATACTGGGTAGGTACAGTATTGATTATTTCAGGATATACACAATACATAAAACATGACATATACAGCAATTCCGAAAAAAACGTCATTCGAATTGATTTCAATTTGCTGTGTATCAGCTGTTTAAACGATCGGGTAGAGTTGAATTCCGGCAAAGACATGTTGTATTACTTGATTTTAAGGATTGTCTGTAATCATGGTACATTATACACGACGAAAAACTGTAAATCCTTACAGAGGGATTCATACGGCGAAAAAACACCAAGTAGCGATGTTATTTTGTTTATAGTTTTTACTTTTCCGTGCAACTTAGCGAATAAAATCTCAATAGCGACAATACACGCGATAATTTGTCTTCAGATTCATAAACATGATAACCTTAATTAACTTTGCAGGTCATAAAATATAATCAGTCCAAAACCGGAAACTTCAGTAGATACAAGCGCCTTAATGTGGGCACATGTTAAATAAAATATTAATCAATATGTTGCCGTACAAAGACGATACCGTAATAGTAAATATTTTTTCATCGTTATCGTTACTGTACTAATGATGACACGCGACTGATCCTACAGAGGCTCATGCAAATTTGTTAAGCATACCTGTTCGCAATTCTATTTGCAACTGCATAGTTATTTTAATATTTAATGAACAAACTCGTAGCGACATAACGGTAATCTAAAATTATGGTTTAGGTAAATCACGTTAACAATTAGAATATAATTTACCTAAATCAATATTGCAAAACTATATTTTCTAAATTATAATAGTAAATCTTCACAAAAGCAACACAATAAATCGCAATAATTTAGTTTAATTGGAGATCTCTATTTATTTCTTCGGAGAGATATGTCTTTTTAATGGTTGGATGATGTAGTAGGTTATTGTGGTTTCCGTCGTGTGAATGGATTTAATACAGTGCATACATGTTTCGTTACACGTGTTTAAACACGCGATATCTTATGATTTACCACCATACAATTGCTACCTGTCACAAGACAAAGCATCTAAATATATGTGTCGTGCACCACGTTATCGCTCTGGGAACTGTCGAGTGTCCATTAACCCGTAATGGAATCCTACAAATGACGTCGTATTTGACGTATTCTTTAAATTATTCATTGCTTAGGTTTCATTTAAACCGCATTTATTTCTATTCACGTTCTCTGTAGCAAAATGGTGTAAAGCCTTCGTCTTCGGAAAGTAAAGTGATGTGGAAAAAGGAAAATGATTTAGCACGCGGCAGTAACATCTGGTTTCAAATGATCAGTTGTCAGTTCCAGATTAACAAAATACTGCATACATATATCTTGGCACTTGGGTGGTGGCTACCCATATTGATTTGTTTCGTGATGTGATTTGTAGAATTGTGTCAAGTAGTATTGTGTCGTTTCGTTTAGTATTGTATTGTATGGTATTTGTTGTCAACATACAACTGTTATATTGATGTGATGGCATAATCAGTTGTGGCATGAAGTACATCATTTGAAGCGGTTGCTAAGATGAATATAATAATTTCACGACATATGTTTGTGAACCAACAGTGAACAAGTGTATTATTATATGATCATTACATTTGAAGCATACTTAGATATAATGAGATAGTTTCTACATAAAGACGTCAATTGTAAAGGATAATTAATTTCGCACTGTATTAATAATGGAAATTTCAGGCTCAATAAAAATTCCCACGGTGACCTACAAATACCCACCATTTACTATGAATATGAACAAGATATGCAATGTCAAAATTCGAACATGTACAAACTCAAAAACTATACAACAATACACAAAACAGATAACTATCAGAAAATTACCTTTTCAATTACCTATCTCAACTTGTTAACGCTTTGTTCCACCATTTATCAGGTTCGCTGTTTAAACTGTATAACGTTGTATGAACGGTTATAAACATATTGGCTTATCTTAATGTACATAAATCCGTCCCCACCTTGGGCACGTCATGGGTAAGTTATCATTGAGAGTCGGCTACAGCGTCTCGGAGGTAATTATACAGTTGATGTATAATGTAATACTCAGATCCATTAGTCCAACTTGTTTAAGAGACTTATGTTTATGTTGATTTATCTTCAAACAAGTTTACTGGTATTGATTGATACAGAAATGTCGTATATGTACCTTTACACGATCTCAGCGAAATTTTACAATCATTATAAATAATATGACAAGAAAGGCGTAATAATAATACTGAGAAACATATGATGAATGTTAAATCTTTCTCTGCTGTGTGTTCGTTAGTTTTTACAATGACTTTATGTTGTGTACCTAACATTATAATGTCTTATTATTGCCCCTTATAAGAAGTGGCGGTGTATTGCATCTGACCGTCGGTCAGTCGGTAGATCGGTCAGTCTTTAGACCATTTATTCCCGCACGATATATAGAGTACGCTTTGATGTACAACCATTCACATTGCTATGATGTTACAAGTAGGAAAGAAAACCGCACATCGACTTTGCGGTAAACTGGTAAAAGGTCAAGATCACTGTGCCTTGTAAAATGAAATAACCTAGGTACAAAAGTACATCATAACCAATTATAACAATCCCCTAAGCAGGCGTTCAATTATAATAAACTCAATATGAACATTGGACAATATATTGATTTATCACGGTTTTAACATCATTAAATGCGTTATTTCTCTTAGACAGGATGTTTGCGAAAATTCTTTTCCAGCAAGTTTAATGAATAAGATATTATATTTCATAGCTAGCAGATTCATAATAGTAGTTGTGAAACATCATTAAAAGTCATGCATGTTTAATGTTACAACCAGCGTGACTTCAAATAAGAAAACTGCACAATACATGTATACAACCAGTGGGAAAGGCTGTAATTGATCCGCAAGATTAGGAAAACAGTTACTTTTGTTGAAATTTACGTGCCAGCGCAAATAACAGCATTTTAGAACGCCGCTATATTTTTCACTTGTCTTTGCCCTGCAATAATTAATGTGACGTTATTGTTTGATTTGGCTGCCATATGCATATACAATATGGCCATTAATTAAGAAACATAGTGACAAGTTTACCTGACTATTGAATTCCTTCTAGGACAGGATATTCCTGATACGTTTTACTCGTGAAGTTTTCAAATATGTATTAAATAAACGCTCTTGCTATTTATAACGGATAAGGTTTGTACATGTTAATGTTTGGCATCTGATGATAATTCTTTAAGCTAAGTAACAAAATAAATTACAAATAACGCGATATTCAGTCATTTAAACGTGCGAAATGTGACATATCGTACCGTAAGTAAAATTTACACTTCTATCCATGAATTTCTGGTATTCAAAAATGACGTATCGACTAACATAAGGGAAATATGTGTCATGTCAACAAATTAAATCAATAAAAATATTGTTATACCATATACATTTACGTTATACGAAAAATAATGACTGAATTTAGGTAGAGGAGCCGAAAAATACGTATGATTTTGCTCTATGCTACAGATGACTATTCTTCTTAGATATATCATCCAACAAGCTCGAGGTTCTATCAATCCCACGTACATCGAACAAGCGTTTGAACAACGCACTTTTAATATCTATATTAAGACCTAAGAAATGCATCATATTATTGCAGCCCCAAGCGAATCAATGTCACAAACCATTTTTCACGTCATGTACTGTTAGTGGCGAAGTATTACTCGAATTGCACACCTTATCCCGCCGATTTGCTGAAAAGATTTATTAAGTTTTAACCATGATGACATGATTTAAAGATTCACACAAATGATTTTCAGTGATAACAAAACAATACCCGGGACGCAGCAACGAATATTATTGTTGCTAGTGTTTCTGCTTGTACTGCTAATACAATACAGCTAAAATTGCTACCTGTCACACGTTATACAATAATGTAATTTTACTTTTGTTCGTATCTATGTTTTACGAAATAAACGAATAACGGTTCTTGTCAACCGATTAATGGGATGGTTGGTTTTTAGAGTAGTGGAGTCCATTCGCCATTGTTTTATATGTGTGTATTGTACCAGATGTATATGCCATGCTCTCATAAACATCATAGCTATGTTTCAGATAATTGTGAATGTATGCATAGATTTTATAAGCTTGAATAATACTGATTCTAAAAGTAATGATTAAAATTAATATCACCAACAAGTTTCACATCATAAATTTCACCGCCAAGATTTAATTTTGTTATAGCCGGTAGTAGATCGAGTGTTTTTACAACTGTATGTATATAAATAGCACAACAACTAAACAAAAAGCTACAACAGGTTTGATAAGTTCCTGTATTTTAGATATTATTTTTGAATTCACCTTTCCAATGATAACTTAGTCTTAATGATAATAACATTGCTGGTGTTGGTACTGTTCCTTGTGGTGCTGTCGCTGTACCAATGAGTCTTCGGATATAACCAATGGTATTTACAAATGTAAATACGGTGTAATTTAATTTTCTATATTGCATGTATAATCATTTTGGTTGTGAAATTAAGCTACTGTTAAACGTGTGTGAGTCAACTAAACACAATTACAGATTATGCTTTAGTATTTACCTCACTTATTACGAGTGGATTTATGCGCAAAATGTGTAAGATAACAGGCGGGTTTATTCGACAGTTAATGGTCCGTATAATTGTAACGCAACTAATGTGCATGAATATAGATTTTAACGGCAGATGAATAAGCCACCGAAAACGTTATTAACACCGTAAAGCATGCAGTCTGAACAGTTATGAAGCCATCAGTGATATTATCAAATAACGCGTAAATTACATATCAATTCACCTATTCAATACATACCGATGTTAGATCTTCAAAATAGGTGTTAGTGCATACTACAAAGACACCGTGTGTGTTTTATCGCGTTCATATAACGTCACGGTTTGATTCGAAACCCGCTGGTTATGAGCTTGTCTAGCCATCACGGTTGTTGTTGAACGAACGGGAGACAGATTTGCAATCCTTGTCGGATACTAATGTCTTGTATAACAATAGAAATGCATCGAAATAAAAAGGTTATTACACCAAGACTGTGATAAACAACTACGCCCCATCATCATGAAAAAATGCTTAAGAATGTGTAATTTAAGCAACTGATTCGATATTTTCCTACATATGAACAAAAATTCCAAATAGTTATTGATGTTTTACGTTTTGTCTTTTAAATTAGGTATTAATGTTCATGCAAAAAAAAAAAAAACGTCTGTCCAGTACTAAAACGTACACAACATGTTTACCATCTTTCTTATTGGTTGAATGGTTACCATAATAAATCCTGAAAAATGGCAACTATATTCTATATCTGAAGCACATGTTTAATATAAAGAAGTGTAACTCCAGAATCTGCAGCAGTATCTATCATACATACCTTCGTGGTCCTTTATTTATGGCAAGGAACCAATTGCCAAAACGGTACCAATTGCCAAAATATAAATGAACTAAGTTACATGTATCTATCAATATGATTGTGTCATCCATTATTCACCAACTCGAGCCAAACATGCCCTAATCTGAAATAATCACTTAAGTTGTATTATTGGCCCATAAACTTCGCGGCGTATGACGGTACGTACAAAAAGTGTATCTAGGCGATATATATTTTATTCTTTTCATCTTGAATACATTTGTAAAATACTGCGCCTTAATGGCGCCTTGTGCACAATGTTTTCAACTTTAATAACTGAAACATAACGCAATTTACATCAAGTAAGATTTAAACAACCCAACGATCAAAAGCCCAAATAATCACAGTATTACAACTGTTAAATTAATTGATTTTGTACACCAATAACGTACAATTTAATTAATTCGGGTAGGGGTGTTTAAGTAGTTCAGTCAGCAAGAGGCTTGACATAAAGAGTCTGTCTCGAAAGGCAAACACTATTATACTGTGCTATGCGTTTATCGAGGACTTATTTATTATTAAATAACCACCGACATGTCTTTAAAGACTAAATTAACGGACATTTAAAATCATCATTTATCATTAGTTAAATAAGCTGATTACAATAACATGGAATATTTTATTTAATATTATTTTTGATTGCCGAACGTGCGTTGAACTCTGACAAGATGCTAAGAGCGTTTCTAGTTCGAAAGCAGAAGGATTATGGGTTTTTAAATGGGCATCACATGCGCCGAGCCGACCATGAACATGCTGATGGAACAATCGGTCGGCATACAATACCGGGAGCCCTATTGGAAATGAAAGAACTTCGGGTGGATGTACTGAAACATGTTGATGAAACTATTGTCCAGTCGCTCAACTGTTTAATTAAATAATATTAGTAATTCATTACAGAAAGAAACATAACATATTGAAACTATTAAATCAATGCATTCATTAATATTTAGGACAATTCCATTCTTTTTTTTTTTTTTTTTTTTTTTTTTAATATTGAGTGTTTAATCGTGTTGTTTTGGTTATCACAGATGATTCCGAAAGTCGATCAATTGCCGGGTCGCCATCTCATGCAAAGTCGGCATTTAGAGCAATGACGGAACAATCACCACGAAGCCAAAGCGCCTCTCAGACTGGACACCTTATGATGCTCAATTCACATTTTAATTACTTTGACCGCATTGGACTTCACACTGTAGACGGGCATTTACTTGCGAACTCATGCACTCTTTATCCAGGAGCGTTACGTTCTCCAGGGAAAATTAACCCAAGTGTCCTGCCTGCAAGCTACAATAACTGTTATCATTGCAAAGCATCTTACGGCTACTTTGATCTCGGTACACGAGAATGGAGTAATTGTATGTCCTCGAATTGAATATCAAATAATCCGTATATGTTTAAATCTGAGGCTAATGCCGCCGCAATAAATGTTCTTCCACTAGAGTCGCCTTTTGGACCGCATATATGGGAACATCAAACTGTCAGGTCCGACAAAGCGAGAGACTTCAAATCGATCAATCGAGGATTTATCACAGCAAGCGGAAATGAAAACATGTTTCACAACCAACGGATGACGCAAAGCGTAAGTTCATTACTTAATCATCTTTACTTTCCTAAGAACTTTTACGTGACTACAGCGTCTATATAAGATGGCACTATACTTGCGAAAATTTACACTTTAAATAATTTTATTTTCTGTGGGTTTTGTCTCGTCGCTTTACTTTCAATCAACTTTATTAACATAATAAAGTACAATGATGGTTTGCACATTTGTTTCAACATGATTTGTGTTGTTCTCGTCTAAATGCTTGGTCTTTAATAAATAATAATCTCTAAACTTGATTAAGAGATTATTTAGTCGTGTCCTTAAGCTTAAAAATAAAACAGTGAAATTGTTTAAATCTTTTCTAATGTAAAACACATCTTTAAACAATTATTTTAATGACTTCTCAAATCCACGGTGCCATAGTTGAAATAATATGTTTATTTTATGTTGTTGTCCCTCATATACAGTAAGTTTCAATTGTGTTATTTTTAAGTGTTAATATTTTTTTTCGTTCATATTCAGGTTCCCAGCGTTAATATAGAGCTAATAAATGATGGTTATGGATTCAAAAACCCTTTATTAAGCCCCAACTACCACGTGGGAAAAGGCATAATAGTTTATTTTTTTGATATTTGATATTTTTTATTTAGCGTTTAAAACAATCTTCACGAAGTATATAAACGTGTAAATATTATTTTGCCAGTGGATGTATCGGTTCACCTCATTTTTTGAATCCAACTTTTTATTGTTTTAGTAAAAAGGTATTATAGTCACATTGGTCGTATAAATAGTGATGATTCTATTAACATTACATATCAAATGGTGGTTGACTATTTTATGCTTATCCCTGACGATGTAGTACTACGTACTGCTGCAATAGTTTAAGAGATACTTATCACTGAAAGCCTTGGATGTAATGTAAAACAAAATACAATTTTCAGGAATGTCGGAGATAAAAAGCAATTTAATTGTATTCAACTATAAATATTTATAATAGTTAATGTAGTGTTGAATACCAAAAAGAATAAACGTTGTAATTGTAGTCGTACAGATTTAACGTGGTCACAATAAATGTTGTAACAGTTCATCTTCCAAAACGGCCAGTAACATTTAAAATTGTTATCTCCTTGAAAATTACACCGCTAGTTGATAGTAACCGCTGCACAGTTTGCACTTAATTTTAAATAATTATTATAATTGCAAATGAAATTTCAAGTCAATACCAACAGGATTGACATCAATTATTTAAAATTACACTTAAACATGTATCAAGAAAATATTGATTATAAAATCAAACACTTTAACAGTATAACGATGATTACGTAGTTTAATTCTATTTGCAAAAAAATTCATGAACACAAGAATTTGGGGTAAATAAATCAAAATAATCGATATAATAAATACTGTTGAAAAAAGAGGATTTAAGGCGTTAAAATAAGTTTGTTCACAATCAAGTCGGTTAATAAGTTGACTCCATTTTAATATTGTCTATATTATCGGATACTATTGTATTATTAATTGCAAACCTATTACTCGCCATTAACATGTACATCTGTATTTCAGATAATGCGGTTAAAGAGTTCGTCTATAGCTGCAAGCTGTGTGGACAGAGTTTTGAGGTTCAGAGACAACTTCAGCGGCATCTGAAGTCTCATTCGGCGGTGAAGAGATACATTTGCATCTTCTGCGGCAAAGGTTTCAATGAAACGTTTGACTTGAAAAGACATACGCGAACACACACTGGCAAGTACCTTATTGCATTCGAATGTGTTGTAAAACAATAACGACTATATTAACCTTAACTCTATATTTCATATATGATTCCGTGGATTTATTTTAAAACCTTATACATACAGTGGTAAACAAAACACAGAAAAAACTTTCATATGCTATCGTTGTGCATTTTAATTGCAGTATTGACCCTCTCTCGTTTTATTAACTCATTGTACATCACAGTTATTGTAAAAAAATATACTTTCATTTCATATTAGAATTCATTGTAAAATCATAATGGCCAATAGCAATGACACGGTTAAAAGTCCATAACGCTGCATATGAATAATATTTGTGATAAAGTAAAACAAATAAAATAAAGATATGTTCCTGCGTTTTAGGAGTGCGTTCTTACACGTGTGAAATTTGTCAAAAGGCCTTTACCCAGCGCTGTTCTCTGGAATCTCACTGTCGCAAGAAACATGACGTCGAGTTTCACTATGGCTTCAAGGAACGACGTCAAAAGTTCCACGTCTGCGAGTTATGTGGTCACGTGACGCATGACATAAAAGCTCACTTCCGGCATATGAATGAATCTCACTAAAACAGTCTTGTAACATTTTTCATGGTAAATGGTTCCGACATTTATTTTGTAGAATCTGGTTATAAATGTTTCAAATGTGCACAAACTTGATAGGTACGAACTAGAACAAGAGTAGAAAATGTAATACGTATGTGAAGTCAGCGTTCTTACACGCATTGGAGAAACAGAACACAATGAAGATGTTTCTGTAAAACAAAAGTCAATTATGTTGTTTCATAATGAATTGTATACACGCGTGTGTTTTTTTTAATAACACCTAATTAGTGTTTGCGTTTTGTTAACATGTTTCATAAAATAATGACACAAATATAACTAGGTATAGTCGTGTGTATGTTATTGACAACAATACACCATTGTTGTATAGTATATGTATAACTATGCATATAGTTAGCGTTTAGAAATGTTTGATTGTTCATTTCAGTTTTAATAAAGTTAGGGTTAAAAAGATGTAATTCATTACTCGACAAATGAAAACAAAACGATCATGTTTTTGGAACTTTTCAATCTAGATTATCTAAATCTGTTATTCGTGTCGTTATTAATGTTATACGATACAGCGCTCAGTAGTGTATTGTGTTCTGTTAAGATGCATGCACAATTAACAAAGTAGCATACTACAAAGGTATGCATATTCGTGGGATATCGGTATTAATAATGTAATATCTGCAGATGAACTTTGTCATTACCTGGGATTTCTAACTCATGTGTTACGTGTTTTCGTTCTCTTGTTCAAATATAATAACAATCGTGTTATATTTAAGAAGCGAAAATAACACGAACGTATTGTCTTCAAATAGTACAAATTACAGACTCGTCAGTATTATGTCAATTAACATATTGAGAATCGAATTTGTTGTTGTGAACATCTATCCCCCCCCCCAAACATCTGTATGAGAAAGATCATAAATGTTATAATAAAATAAAAATGTTATACTAAAATGTATTATAATTGAGTTGATGAGTGCAAATAAATATTACACCCATCAAAGGTTAAATCGTATTGAGTCTCGCTTTGCTACTGTCAAACAATATAAATGGTGCGTTAATGAATTTACCAATGAAAGGTTTAAATGAAAATGAGCCATCAGATGTTTATGTACGCTTTTAAAATTGATATTAGTTTTCCGTGACATATCGAAGTGTGTTTCAATAATTCATGTTTTCCTTGTGCTGTCAAGTGTGTTGTATTAAGCAATATCTTATGCTGTTAACTATTATATATTTGCAATAATATTAATTGTCAATATTATCAGTTATTGATGTAAAATGTGTGAGAATTTACTTAACGATCATTATAATAAATGATCTTTAGTTTGATATGGGTAATACATTGTATCAGCATGTACACAAAAACACGTTTGTATTCTAGTTAACAGTATTGTCTTGTCTCTTCTCATGAAGGATAGTAAATAAGCTATATGTTTTCCGGAACTGAAAAACAATACATACATAAATTAATAATTTATTGCATAATTTGAACACTTGGGGAAGATATAAATTGAAACAAACATAACCAATAATAGGACACGTCACGTCATTGGTTTGTATGCATTAAAGTCTCGCCTTGGTTATAAGACAAGCGAAACAGGATTTAATTTGGATCATTTTTTGCACGTGACTTTCTTAGAATCATATAATATAGTTCCGACTCATTTTGCACATATTTGCTTGTGACGCAATTTTACAAACTGTAATATGTAGCATACTCTAAGAGAACTCGTGAGATTAACTTTACAACAATGATTGAACTCATAAACACATAGTCATACATGTATAAATGTAATCCATGAGTACCACATCAACCCTGAATACTGCAAAATAATATCCTCATGTATCGTGATAAAATAAACAAGAAAATGATACACAACTACCAAGTGTACTATATACTTCAACTCACAATGTTTCATGTACAAGAACATTAATCTTAACTTATTTTAACGGCCTGCCAGCCGTAACTTAAGACGCAAAATATATAAAGAATATTATGTGAGTTTTGGATAAAGATCAAGTTTATCATGCGAGGCTAAGAACATTGGTAGCACGAGGCTTGCCGAGTGCTACCATGGTTCGAGCCGAGCATGATAAATGTTATCTTTATCCAAAACTCACATAATATTCTATTTATGATATTTTTTGTCCGTGTTTCCAATAATAATTATCAAATATCGCATATCTCGACGATCGTTGTTATCCTATCGATTTTCATCTGATAATATGATAAATTTAAATCCGACATACAAATAATATTTCTTTCGAAAGAATACCTTTTTGCAAAGTGTGTATTATCGACAGTTTGGGAGATCTTTAAAAAAAGGTGCCAGATATCTACTTGAATTATGCATTCACTATTTGTACTTTTGGTATATCTTAAACTAGTGTGTACATCAATCGTCAAGGATACGAATTGTGTATAATAACTATAAAAGTATGGCGAATCTCTGCTGCGTTTCTGAAAACAGAAAAAAAGTATTCATCTTTCATGAAAAGTGATTCGTACATCCGGCATCACACATTAAAGCCGACATTTCGAACCAGACTGATGTGACAAAATTAAAGCATTGATACAACTATGAAGGTTGTTCTCTTGCTCTGGATTCATCATTTGAGTCAATAAATTCCATAACTCAGAGCAACATTTGAACTTACTCGAATATTTCGACTATATCACATAGTCTTCATCAGCGATGTGCTGGTCAGTTGACCGAGTCACGTGACGTAGGATGGTCACGTGAGAGAATTCTCTCCTCTTGTCACGTGACCATTCTACGTCACTTGACTCGGTCAACTGACCAGCACATCGCTGATAAAGACTCTTGTCACGTGACCATCCTACGTCACGTGACTCGGTCAACTGACCAGCACATCTCTGGTGAAAACTATGTGATATAGTCCAAATATTCGAGTAAGTTCAAATGTTGCTCTGAGTTATGGAATTTATTGACTCAAATGAAGAATCCAGAACGAGCAGGAGAACAACCTTCATAGTTGTATTCTTCGTCAACATGGACGAGAAGTTCTCAAGTTGGTAAGACAAGGAGAGAAAACACAGGCAAAATTGGCGCGTTGAAAAAATCATCACCACTTCAATTTACGATGTCGCCATGATAACATCACGCCCAATAGTTTAAAATTAAGAACGTCTGTGCAGGGTTTTAGCGCCCAGAAAATCATACATTATGCTGAAAAGAGGTCATTACAAGTCAGGATCCATCAGACTGAATTTACTTTGAAGAAATTGAACGAAACAACGGATGATATTAGTGAAAAATAAAGTGCGGAGTTGTCACCGGAAGTCTGGTCTAAAACGATGACATTGTATACGCATGCGCATGAGACAACTTTTGACAGATGTTAAAAGAAACAACGTGAGAAATTTGATGCTCTTTTAACGAAAAGAAACGGGACTACCAAGGGAGAACAGGATGGGATACCGAAAATTGACACTTCCAAATGGGTAAGAAATTTATCTGACAGGAAATTGGAGCCTAACGAACATTCTTTGCTTCAAAAAGGGTTAAATTTTTGCGTTACTCCACCCACTAACCCTAATGATGAAATCATTGCATCTACTAAATCGGCATGTACCCTAATGACTGACAAGTCGGCTGCAGATAGCGTACGTGCAGATGTAGTGCAAATTTTGAAAACCAGTAAACCACCAACAAGTAACATAACTTTGAAAGAGAGAGAAGCCTTGAACGATCTGGGCCGGGAGGACTCGATTGTGATCATACCCGCTGATAAATGGAGAACAACAGTTGTTTTGAACAAGGCTGAATATGAGGACAAAATGGGAAAACTAGTGTCGGACACGGATACCTATGTGAAGTTGAAGAATGACCCCACTAAATCTGTCAAAAACAAACTTATTTTGAAACTCAAAGACATTAAAAAGAATGACATCATCCCCGAACATTTATACAAAACACTTTATCCAACTTCGGAAAATGTACCCAAACTTTACGGCCTACCTAAGATCCACAAGAAGGATGCCCCCCTACGCCCCATAGTGTCGAGTATTGGCAGCGTTATGTACCCCACCGCCAAGTATTTAGCCAACATTATTGGCCTCTAGCGGGTAAGACGGAGCACCACATTGTCAACAGTGTTGACTTTGTTCAGAAGATAAAGGGACTGGAAGTACCACCGGGAACTAAATTAGTATCGTATGATGTGTCGGCATTGTTCACAAGTATTCCTGTAGATAAAGCTTTGAAAGTGATTAAAGACAGGTTAGAAAAGGACAACCAACTATCAAACAGGGCTGAATTAAGTGTGGACTCAGTTTGTGAGCTTCTAGAACTTTGTTTGAACAGTACATATTTCATTTATAAGGGACAGTTCTTTCAGCAGAAGCATTTTGAGAAGGAGGCCTTAGACACCGCCAAGAACCCAACTTCCCTGTGGTTCAGGTACGTGGATGACACCATGACCAAACTTCATGAGTATGATATTGAGTCGTTCTCCTCACACTTGAACTCCATAGATGAACACATTACGTTTACATCGGAACAGGAGGAAGATGGTAAGATACCCTTTTTGGACACTTGTGTTCACGTACACGACGATGGTTCCACCAAGGTTACTGTTTACCGAAAACCAACACACATCGACCAGTACCTGAACTTTAATTTCAACCACCACTTAGATCACAAACGGTCGGTAGTTAGGACAATTTTTCACAGAGCAGAGAAAATCGTCACTGAGGAACATGACCAAAAGTCAGAAATTGAACACTGTAAAACCGCACTTAGGGCCAACAGTTATCCAGAGTGGATGTTTACGATCCCCAAGAAGAAAGAAAAAACACCAACTGATAAATCCACCAACAAAAACCAAAAGATCAACATATGTATGCCATACATCCGTGGCACGTCAGAAGCTCTGCACAGAACATTCAAGAAATATGGTGTCAACATGTACCATCGGCCATACAACTCAATCAGACAACAATTAACTCATGTTAAAGACAAAACAGACAAGTTAAAAAAGTGTGGGGTGATACATTACATACAATGTGAACAATGCAAGAACGATTACATAGGTGAAACAGGTAGATCATTGGATATAAGACTGAAAGAACATGTAGCCAGATCCAACTCGGCCATATATGAACATTGCTCCCACACAGGACACAAGATCAATCCCAACAAAACCAAGATACTAGCATCCGAGGACTCGCACATCAAACGGCGGGTCAAAGAGGCAATTGACATCAAACAACGAAGGCCGTCGCTAAACCGGGACGAGGGGCTGCAACTTCCGCCTATGTACAATTCTCTCCTCTTGACACGTGACCATCCTACGTCACGTGACTCGGTCAACTGACCAGCACATTGCTGATGAAGACTATGTGATATAGTCGAAATATTCGAGTTAGTTCAAATGTTGCTCCGAGTTATGGAATTTATTGACTCAAATAAAGCAATGATGTTATCTGACGTGACACAACTTTAGCATTGATGTTATCGTGAGTGATGCGTGCTGCATTAGCGTTATAACATATCCGTCTACGTTGTAATAATTTATAAAGAACGAATCGAGTAGTGCATACACGTTTCACTGTTATACTTACTTGATTTCACTGACGTTAAGCATTTAAGAATTGTACATTCATTGCTACATTGCGCAATCACAAAATAACAATAATTAGTTCACAGTGACGTTGTAGTCAGTTGAGACATGACGCTAAATATTAATATATATTTTTAGTATTTGATTATGCAATATTAACGAAATATTGTATGACAGAAAGATAATATCAAGCTTTACAAACCAAATTATATATAACACAATGATGTCATTTAAAAAAGTGATCAGCAACCAGTAATTACTTTAAACATTAAATAAAATAAGAATGTCAAATATTCCTATCGACAATACAGATTGGTTCTCCTTGCCTTATGCAAGTGTGGTTTAATGACCAGGAATAAATAAACTGGGCGTTTATTCTTAGCCGACTTAATCTAAAAACAGTCCTGTTTTATGTGCAAAGAAAAAAGGCAGCTGAGAAAGAAGAGGCGTGTAATTGATTGGAATCCCAATTATGGGTTTGAATAAGTTAGTAGACTTGCCAAAAATGCGTAGACATACGTGGGTGTTCGCCGCAGGTGTTGTTACTATTAACGTATAGATCAATAGAAAAGAAACAATAGTTGTTCTAACTATTTCTCAACTTTTAATAACAAATCTAAAAATAATAATCTTAATATTCCTTTAAACATTGTCATTTTGTATGAATTTTGGTGTCTGTAAAACGTTAAGAAATAAAAACATATTTATTATCGAAGAGCAATTGCCTACTCATGGGGAAAATATTTCTGAAAGGTCAGTGGTAAATGATTCCATTGTGCATGACAGATTTTCCCAGTTGGTCTTTCTCAACAAAATCAACTGTGAGAAGAATGTTATGAAGATTAAACCAGTAGGAACAACATAAGACAGCCAGCCGTTGATAAAAGACGTGCTTATCTTAACACGCTGGCAATATTATTTTTGGCTCAGGTGGCTCAATAAGCTAAAGACGCGCTAAGCCGATTTCCTTAAAAAAATACAAAAACATAATTAAAAGTCATGTTTAATTTATACAAAAAGTGACTTTAAACGGAAATGCATCAATTGGATTTGATTGAAAATACGCGTTTATTTAATGGCGGTCTAAGATGTGTCGAGGCAGATAATAATTAAAGCCTTCTACTCGTTTGGCGGTTTCCTCAATGTGGGAGTTGCGACGAATAGAATTATATGCTATCTTCGTTTTGTGCTAAACATATACATGTACTACCAAAACGTCAAATATCTCGACATAACTAGTGAAGCGATAAACTGCTGATATATATTTTACGCTGAATTAAAGATTTTAAATGGTACTAATGTCTCAACCATGGACTGTTTTTCTTCTAAAAAAAACTACATCTGTGCAACTTACAATTTGCGATTCCTCTGTCAGTAAGTCAAACATACATCATCAACATTTAAACAAGCGCGTTTCATTTGATATATCTAACACGACTCGTGATAAAAGATAATAAACATTCTTATTGTACAGCATGGTTTAATTGAAACTAGTCCGTTCTATTACAACTGAAAGCAACTCAAATAAAGGTACAACATATGCGGTTAACACTTCTCATTGTAAACTTTTGGTTTGGCATATACTCATCTGAATACGAACAAAACACCACGTATAATGAACCGTCACTTACATCAATAGATAGATGACCTTTATTCAAGGTAAGTAGCAATCCGGATTTTCGCATCTTTTAAATACTTTACCGCGTATAAAAGGTCGGTACAAACAACTCAGACCCAGTTTATGCACCATTCATTTAAATAATTAAGGTTGTTTGGTTCGTGATTTATAAATTATTGAAATGGGACATCTTTGTTTGTACACCCATTTTTATCGATTTTTCTCAAGTATTGCCCCTCCCGGGTAAGTATATTTCCACAGGAGGGTACAAACTAATTAGATAATTTAAAGAACATCAAACTGGTATTGTTATAAAAGACAAATTTCGAAAGAAAACAGGTTAATGGATATCAGTACCTATATACGTCGTTTAGTTTGTAAACTTCGTATTTTATATCTCGTATGGGATTGTGTTGCTGATCAGCCTCTTAAGTAACTTTGCGAAAGGAAACAAAAAAAGAAAGCGTTTGCGGAAATAAAAAAAAATCCGAGGGAAACATTGTGTACATTAATTTCTAAAACAAAAATATACTTGTTATGCGAGTACATATATTATGTATCAAATATAAATTATGTTAAATAGTTGTATTTTAACGAAAAAGGTAATCGTGTTAAGTTGCGGAAGCCGTAAAAGGTGCAATATGTTGCAACTTGGCGATTGACATTGTTGACATGATATGTTTTAGAATAAGAATAATTTGGTCCAATACATGCTTCAATAAAATCAATGTTTATATTTTATCAGTAAAATGTTTTTTTGCTATAATTCATGCTTTAAAAATGATATTGAAAACGATCACAGTTACTTTGTTCTAATTAGAATCAAGCGTGTTTGACCTATTAAAAGATCAACAATCAAAGGGCATTTATTTACACCTGATAGCATTTCGAAATACATTGTTTAAAAAATGTACCCGATAATCTAAATGCTCATATAGACATGCATATAGATCGTTTAATAAAATACTACTCCAACATATATACATATATACACGTAAATAAAAGTATTATGGTATAATTTAAACATTCTCAATATAATTCTAATTTTTATAATTAAAGAACTACAATTTATTTTGTACATTCATATGTACTATTAATTAAACATTAATTAATGCATGTTGTATTTTGCAATAAACTAAAACAGTGTACACCGTACAGTATTTTTAAAAGTGGTTTGAACTGTTATACAACTTTTGAAGAAGACCACATGTACACACATCTGTATCAAAACATTTGTCTTGTCAAGCATGTTTACATTTTCAAATATGTGGCATGACCATAACGCGATAAAATGTCGCAATAATTACAGCGAATCATTATATGATACATTTCATGCCCTAGGTTTAATAAAAAAAGAAGCCCAACTCTGTGAAAGTAATGTAGGATTGTGAACGTGGAGCCATCTCACTTTGGCGGTTAACGGGGTAGATATTGCAGTACTAGTATACTTTTTATGGTAGTTGTTATCGCACATGCATTTATGCTGGTATTTGGTTTGTATTACATCAAACAGGTCTCCGTCATTTATATGAAACACTTCTTCCCCTATAGTTATGTTTGTGTACCGTATGTATTATGTATGCTTACGTTGTTATGAAATGATTGTTCCGGAAAAGAGGATTCTATAAAATCTTTATCGACATCCTTTATACGGCTGTCAAGCTACACAAATGTGTATGATGGGTTTATGTACAACATATATTATGCTGTGGTTTCATATGTTATCTTAACCGTCATATTGTTGCAAGCTGCCAAAAAGAACGGATTTTTTATCTTAATAAATAATTACCGCACCAAAGGCAATTCTTCCTTAGTTTTAAAACTGTACCGAATATCTTTTTCTGTTTGAGATGTCTAACTTGCATTGTAATTGCTTTTATTTACCAATTGTACGCCAGCAAACATAAAATAGAGTTTTGAACATGTGTCGATATTTGATCTTAACATAACAAACAATCACCTATTTCAACCCATACAAAGTCCGTTTTTATGGCATCGTTAATTGACGAGTTACACAACATAAAACCATCTTTATTGCCGATAGTTTCTAGGAATGATCATGTCCATCGTTTTGTCTATTAACAATGGAAACCTATAAAATAGGTCTTATGTATTAGTACTTAAAGTTGAAGTTGACGTTCTTAAGGTTTCATTTGACGATTAACAATTATGGAAACCTATGAAACACATCTTATTTGACCTAGTACTTAAAATTGACGTCCATTAAGTTCCATTTAATTTGCACCTATTTCTCTGGAAATTTTTTATAATAAATTTATAATTATTGTTGCATATGAGGTCGATGATAATCCACATATGATAAACACTTCTTTTAAACGTGCAGACATGACAATATTGTCAGTGATAGAGTACATTTGGGTGGAACACGATGTAAGCGTTTCTGAAAATTCCAGTGCACTGTTCGCGAATTTAACCGGGTAACTCTCGTTTCGTAGTACAGAGAGGTTGAACATTTGACTACCACATTACCATATTATGTTTACATCAATAAGAAGTAAACACGCGAAATGTACTAAATAGCAACAACCAAAATGTTTCTTTCAATTGACAATAATCTACCAGCTTTTCAAAGAATTCAAATGGAAAGTACCTCAAACATTTGGCAGGCCGTTTCATAGTGTTATATAGTGTTATATAACTACACTTGAATGGGCATATCTTGACAGATTTATTTTTCAAATCTGGTTTAAGTAACAATGAAACTATTTCGTAAAAATTTACTTCAAACAAAATATTCTTTAGATGGTGTACGGTTTACGATTTTCATAGATCATATAATCCTCGAATTCATGGTGTGTGTGTATAAAAACAAATCTAATCCACAGAATAACAAGCACACACATTGAACTATCTAAATACAATCAATTCGTGAAAACTGGCTCATAAGAAAACCAATAACCCGCTATCATTGAACACGTTAGATATATTTAAACGTAAGTTTCGTAAGTGATTGCTATTTGACGTATTGTATTAGCATTTACGAATTAAAAGTAAACAGCTTAGCTTTAAGCATTTAAAATGAAGCGGTTTGCTTATGAAATGGACGAAATATGTTTAACGGAAATGCGAATTTAAACAGGTTACATAAGAATTATTTTTAAACACGAATAACAAATATTAAACTATATTAAATGTACAAATGTACAATAAATGAATATAAATTACATTATCCGATTAGATCAATCATTGCTACAATGTCGCACATCAAACTGAACCACACAAGTCAGCATCTCAGTTGGTGTTTGGAAAATCATAACGAAGTGCATTGCAAACAGGACAACATCTGATGTACAAGGCTTCTCGCGTCTTATATCACACTGCGTATGAACACACAAGGTTAATGGCTCTTATTTCGTTCTTGTTAATTTCGCATCGTAATATTAATAAAAGTATCTTTCCTGTCATCTACCATAACTGTTATACTTGCAAAACCTCCTACAGCTGCTCTGATCCCATCCTGCGTGTATGGGATCATCGTAGTGCATATCAATAAATGCCATTCCTGTTCAAATAAATCTGACAAAAGCTCTTCAATTTTAGTCGCCTTTTTCGGAACTCATCCGAACATAATACTGCTCGATCCAACAAAATCCAAAACGTACAATGAATCAATCAAAGACGAATTATTACAGCCAGCGGACATGAAAACTTAAGTTGCATTTAGCGTTTTTATTTGAAACACCTAATTGTGGGTTATAAGTGCATTATTCTTTTAGATAAAACTTATTTTAGCTAATGGCATCTGCTAGTGCTTCAATAAAATTCCAAATTCTTATAATTAGGATAAGAAAGCCAAAGTATGTATTATAAATGAAATAAACCAATATGTTAACATGGTTGATAATATAATTATTACAAATTAGAATCTAACACGTATCAAGACTAAATGTAAGAAAGACATAAACAATACATTCAGATTAAGCAATTTAATAATATTGCTCATAAATGTGATCGAGTGCAAATTGTCTTGTTGAAAATATCTTGTGAGTGTTATACAATTTACAAGTTCTGGTTTCCTTAGCAATGTTATCATATCTTCCAGTCTCAATTTCAAATGAATGTGCACTTAGTCTGAATCTTGTCAGAGCTTTTCTATGACATTCGTTATCATCACATTCAATATATTTCGCAACTGTATATTATTTGAGAATGAACAATATCATACAATGACTGAATATATTGAACTTGTTTGCGCATAAGAAAATAGTTGGTAAAATTTAATGTTATCATGCAAACGATAACTAAAGAAAAGATTGTCGATAAGTTCTTTGATCTTATACGAATAACATAACTACGTCAGTTTTACGTCAATAAACATAGTGGGAGTGGGTTTATTCTTGCGACAAGCAAAATGGCTAAAATGTCCATATTTGAAACGAAAAATCATACATGTAAACATGAAGCTATTATTTTCATATTATAAAATATNCTGACATTGCTTGCATCTATGAATTGTGCTACAAAGTCCAGTTGTTTGTGGAATTGCACATCGGTTTGGCTTAACGAAGAATCGAGAAGGTAAATAACATCTGCTGGAACTGCATCGCATTTGTTGACACCTGAATATAAACAACCGTGTTTACCGATAAGTAAATAATCTAATCAATTTTATGTGTATACATTAAAGAAATAACATGGTTTAGCCGGAATGGAGAACCATTAGCCGGTGTGTGTCTGCCGCGTTGGTATACCTGTAGACAATTCTCCGCCACATATCAAATAGTTTATATTGTCACTGCTTAAGTCAAAGATTACATCAGACACAGGTATATGCCGGATGAATCCTACGCTGATAGGGAATCTTAACGCGATACGTGTACCTCATTGTAATTTTTCTGTAATACAAACTAAAATAATGTATTACGTAGCAATGAAGCAAGAATGGTTTCCTAAGTCACAAGGTCGCAATGTTTTTTAAAATGTACATTTACTTCTTTTGTTCTCAAATAATATTAGCGAATGACAGATAAGACACCAATGACAGTAATGCATAACACTTTAGATGTAACAGTATTAACATATGCTACTTGACAACTACATAGGGGGATTTAAAATGATACGATATTTACATGGCAAAGTGACATGGACAACATACGATATAACAACAACAAACACAAAAAAACAATTAAAATGGAAAAAGCGTTGCTGGTTTTTACGAAAATAATTGCAATTCGTAACCTTATTGATGGATAATACTCTTCCGTTTTTTTTTCAATGCTCGCCAACATCTGCATGACACGCTCCCTCGATACATTTGCAAATATAACAAAATACTGCATATTGAATGGACGTACTTTTGTTCATAAACTCACTATGTACATCATTTAATATTTTAAAAAAGGCTAAAAGACCAGGAGGCCGTTTTATCAACATATCTTATCTTAGCGGATCTTATCTTAAATCCTTCACTTACAATTTCATTTACGATCCGCTAATACCCGTTTTATTAACGCCGTCGTAAGTATCGAATTGCAGCTAAGATTTTAGTTAAGCGTACGATCTGGAAAATCGCGAACCAGTCGAAAAACGTCACCAAAATGTCACACGATTTCCCGCGTTTATGTCTTAAAAGCAAGATGGCCGACACAGTAAACACAGGCAAGTAGTTAGAATGATAGTAATGATTGACTAATAATAGTACTAAATGTATCGATATCATGACTCATGTCTTCACATATTTTAGTGTGTTTGTCTGTCAATTTGTCTCGTTATTGATACTAAGTTTTTTAATATTAAATTCATATCGTTATTTTACACCAAAGAATCTGCATTTATTTTATGTATTTATTTTCTAGTTGCAAGTACTGTTATAACGAAATCATATTTTCCCGCGTTTGGAACTGTCATCCTTGTCGTATTGTGTTCTATAAAATCATTTAGATGTAGGATAAAGTGTCGTCTCAGATTAGCCTGTGCAGTCCGCACAGGCTAATCATGGGAGACACTTTCCGCCTAAACTGAATTTTCGTCCAGAAAAGTCTTCCTTTAAACGAAAAATACAATAAAAGCGGAACGTGTTGTCCCTGATTAGCCTGTGCGGACTGCACAGGCTAATCTGGGACACTTTACGCACATGCATTTAACCCCTTTTTCACAGAGCGTGAATCAATTAGTTTTTCATATCTGAAGGGCTTCAGGTAACAGTACAAAACTATGGCAGATTGCCCATCGGGTCACATTTATTTGTCCTTTACACCATACATAATAGTTTATCGGATAGCATGTAGCAATTATGCTCTATTTCCATATGTTTTGATTTCATAATTTCTGCTTTACGTTCAAGAATAATGCTAGTATAGGATCGTATAATTATCTGTTTTTGTACTTTAAAAAATATATTCACAAAAGTGTATGAATTATTGATTTGGTCAATTATCATTCTTTGTAATTAATCATTTAATGTGTGTTATAACAATCATTTGAAATGAAAAGGTCGTCAATCAGAACCACTCAAATCAGTTCGCATGTAAAGCTGAGTACCTCGGGGAAATTATAAAAATGAACGCATTAAATTAAAGTGATCAGAATAAAAGGGGGGTGCCGTAAAAATAGAAACACAGAAAACCTTTTACAATCAATATTGGTATAAACTTTGAGGGTTATTGTTTTGGAAATAATGTACGACTCTATTGTAGTATTTGTCACAGTAACGCTTTTGTGCATATCTTTGATGCGTGATTGACGCAAAAAAAACTAACTTGCATCGACTGACAGCTATTATCATTTATTTTCATACCGTTTGACGGTGGAGACATACGTGGGTGTGTACGCAGTTTCCTACTCTAAAGAGCCGCCCATGCTGATGGCGTGTCGGAGACTGAGGGACTAGAAGCAGTTCAGTGTGTTGCAGTTCACATTAGCTTTCGGAATTCAGTCTGTGACCGGCAGTTTTATTTATTATTCGAAGAGATGATTGGAGTTTTAACTAATAATGTAGTGTACATATTAATAGCGAGATACATGACAGAAAATGGAGAAAATAACAGTTACGATGTTAATTTCACGATTATATTAAATATAAGGACTTAAGATTATAAAATTGTATTTAAAAAGAACTACTAGAACTCAGGAACATAAGTAGCATATAATAAGAGTTAAAATCGGATAGTCAGCATTAACTATGAATTTAACAGATTTAGAGATGGAGTTTGCAGTAGGACATTATGGCGAAATAAAAATGCGCCTGTGGAAGATGGTTTTGCCAATTTTTATTTTCGTCGGACTCGCCGGAAATTCTATCACAGTTCTGGTTCTGCTTAGTTCCTTCAAGAAAATGTCTTCGACGGCGATCTATCTAATGGCGCTCACTCTTTCTACCACCGTAATTCTGCTAACCGGCCCGCTGCGAAACTGGATCTTAAGCGTCTGGAAAACGGATATCCGGTCCCTGAGTGATGCCGGATGTAAGGTACAACTGTACCTTACGTATGCGGGTCTCCATATTTCGTCGTGGCTGCTCGTGGCGGTCACGTGGGAGAGGACGCTGATCGTGATGTACCCGATGAAGGCGCGTGAAATATGCACTGCCAGGAACGCCGCCGTGGTCATAAGCGGTATTTGTGTCATCATTTTTGCCATAGACCTGGTCGTGCCGGTCATGATAACGTTACACGGCGTTAAAAACACGTTTTGTGCACCGAAGAATAAAGAATGGCTTCACTTTCGGGACAATATTTACAAATGGATCGATTTTATGTTGTTATTCGCAGGACCAATCGTTTTCTTACTCGCGGGAAACGTAATTATTTTCCTCAAACTGCAAGTTCAACGCAAGAAAAGAAAGAAAATGTGTACATTTGGCAAACAGACCACCAGAAACGGACAAGGACACGCCTCTCTGCTAGTGGTGGCGCTCTCCGTCATTTATTTGGTCACCATGACTCCTACCTATGTATTCCGCTTGTACTTAGTTCATTGGCTGAACCAGATTGTGCAGAAATTCCAGTGGGACCCTCACGGGGCATCGGAAGAATTCCAGTTCGCACGTTTGCTGCAGTCGATACTCTACATGTTTAGCTACCTGAACGTCACGTTCAACTTTGCACTTTACGTCTTCAGCGGTTTGAGATTCAGAAACGATCTTCTTGCAATTCTCAAATGTAAGAAGCGCAGCTTAGCGCCCGAGATTCTAGATCCGATTGCTTTAAAAATATGGACGATCGACGGACAATGTTAGCGTAATGCAATCAAACTACTTAGCGAAGAGCGCTTCCGTTGTGTACTGCATCGCAGACTCGACAATTGCTCCATAGGGATGCGAAGTCACCGGAAATGAAATTAAGAAGATCGAATACCAGAATTCTGACCTCATCGAATTAACTGTTCAAAACACCTGAATCTCAAATGCATGACTATATTTAGCGGATATTGGCATACATTTTGCTTTCGGTATTTGCCATTTATTAAAAAAGAGAAAATATTTGTGCATGCATATCGAATAGATTGTATCCCTTTGACGTTGGCAGATATGGCCCATGTATCACGATTTATTTACGTTATCAAGTCTTTTGTAAAAGGAATAAACAAGCCATTATTAACCGGATTTTGACTTTGTAAATCAAACGCAGAAACGTAAACGAATATATACAAATTGTGTGCTTCTATTGTATGGCTTCTGAAAAAAACAACAATTGTATCACCTATTGCAATCAATTAAGTAGTCCTTACAAGTGAAAAAACCCATATCATTTCTTAAAAGAATAAACTGCATTTGTAAAGAAAGCTTTATTATCATTACCAATTAACTAATGAGTTTTTGCGATGTTTAGTGATTTACTGTTATTCGATTGTCTGGCATGAAAAGGTCACACGACCTTTGATCTGGAGTTGTAAAATATCTCGCATAGTTCAGTCAGCAATGTATATGTGTTAACCAAGTTTCACTGTTACATCTTATGTACGTTTTGAGTTATTAATAATTCTGAAGAGGGATCAACATAAATTCGGAAAGATAACGTATTAACGGCTGAACGACGCACCTTTCGATGAGAATATGTACCAATATTCAGTTTCATATCTTATGCACTTAAAGAATGTTTACAATAAGAGGTGTTTTCTATTTTCCTTAAAATAAACCTTACTTATATGAATTAATGTGAAATATAAAAGATCGTGCATAATCACCTCATTACTGTTTAGAGGTATACACAGTGTATCTTTAGTACGTGAAGAGGTATCGCGGGATCCAGTTTCTGCAGAACCTATAGTCCTCTATAGTAGGTAGAAAACCTGAGTGCACATTTATGTATACCGGTATGTGACTTTCACTTGATAGACTATCTGGTTATTTGGGTTCGTGTTAGTATGATAAAAATGAGGCCCTCCGTCAGATTTATCAGATACCACCCTCGATTATGTGTAGTAGCTGTGTTAGTTTGAATGCCATTTGGCGTACCGTCCATTAAAATGTGCACATATGTTAAGCATTTACAATTCATTTTGTGAACAAAGTCCACCAGTCCACAAATCATAGCGTGAAGTCTGAGTTTTGAAAATCATTATATTTTAAACAATAAAAGTACGTTTGTAACTCATAATAGATAACAATTCACAGCGTTATTGTGTAGACAAAATACAAAGGCGATTGCAATTTAATATTTTGTCGTCCTTGTTCAAACTATTATTGCATTATGTATATCTTGACCTGGTATGTTTCTTATCTAATTCTAAGGACAGGCATTTGTCAACAATTATAAGACTATAACAATAAATATTGCATGACCTCTTTGCTATAATTAAAACTGTAGAAAATAAAATGAGCATTGCCAAGAAAATAGTTTGTACATGCTAAAGAACTCGTAATTCCATATAAGACGTATATGAAAATGTATGCATTTTCTAAACGGCATAGATAAAAGGGTCCACGACGAGTCTATAACCACTGGTGAAGCGTTCAACCATGCCTGCCGCTTGTGTCCATGTCACCACCATGAACAGTTCTAGTGTTGATTTGAAACAGTAGCAGGAGGCTGTTGCCATTTGTTGTTGTCTGTGGCCATGGTGTCGTATGGTGGTGGCTGTTGTGTTTGCCACTGATTGACCCCTTGTTGCATGTTGAACGGTGGTTGTTGTTGCCACTGGTAAACACCAGGTTGAATGTTGGTGGATGGCTGTTGTTGCCAATGGTTTACTCCTGGTTGCATGTTGATAGTTTGCATAGGATACGCCCCTGTAATAACACGAATATATCACGACTGGTATATTACATTACTTGAAAAAAGTTGTCAAGTTTTAATATTTTCAGTATATTCGGTAATAAATTTTACTGGGTATGTCTACCAGGTAACTACCAGTTAACTATAAATAACGCAAGTAGATTGATCATCATCGTTTACATTCTATATAATAAACCTTATGCCAAGGGCGTTAGCTGATCAATTTCTGTATTCTAAAACGGATTGACCTACTAACTTTGCTAGCTAAGCAATTTCGGCCAATCAGCGCCATCGTTATAAACGCAACAGCCAATGGAAAAAAACGCTTTCTTAGCGATGTTTAGTATGCAAAGATTTTTTGTTGTTGAGTTTACAAGCGTATTTAACGCGTTTTAACAATTTAGTTAAATGTAAACATATTTTTTAAATAATAAAATTTTTATTAAAGCACCGCACCCACACTGCAAAGTATCATTATGTATATATGGGTCAGCCCAGTAAAATTGGGCTGACCACATGGCATTTAACTGCCTTTTACAGCAGAGTATATATGTTAAGCAGTGTGCTCGGACAATGGTTTTTTAACCGAAGTTTCGAGTGTAAATAATTCCATATTGCTTGGATCTCATCGCCACGTGGTAAAGCCTGGAATGCAAATTGTGCATGCGTAGTGAATTGTATATGTTTTATATATATAATGATCTACTTGCGTTATTTATAGTGTGTATATCGTTATGTCACCTATTTTCGCAATGTACTTTCGATTTCACATCGCAACATTTTATTACCGAATATACTGAAAATATGAACTTTTTTCAAGTAATGTTATATACCAGTCATGATATTTTTATCAATATAAACTAATAATTGTTAAAAAAAAAAACGGTATTTTAGAACTTTTCTTTTTTCGTCATTCGTGGTTGACAGTCCCTTAAACAACTGACCACACTATTTAAATCGCGAGAAAAACTAAATCCATCTATATACCATGAACCGAATCGTTCTCCTACTATTATTGGATCAAGTTGTTCTTCATTGTATAAATGTGAAATGATAAAATTCGTTCGATAGTTTAAACCCTGGTCAAATATTTGGAACGGTTGCTTATTGATTGTTTCTGACCGTTTGATCGATTATTATTGAACAGAACAGTACTTCACTTGTTTTGACAGGTAACAAATCAATAACATTTTGTAATAATATGTGAGCTTATTTATAAGAGAATTACACAAACATAAACACCCAGGAGTATGTACGATAAATCATATTAAATGATGCGGGAAAATGGTTGTTATGTGAAAATTCAGTAGAGAGTGAGTAACATAGTGGTTATTTAAACAATATATTGTCTTTAAAGAAAAGAACATTTAAGTTTTCTACCAGTAGGTGTTAAATAATTAATAGTTTAATACTTATGTTAATACGCTTCATTTACAAAATTGTGATTAATGATAAATCACTTCAATATTAATTATAATAATACTTCCAAAAATAGTAACAACAAAAACGAGTAATAGTTATCAATTAATTAATATAAGGTACTTATGTGAAAACGGTCCATTTATAAAAGTAAGATAAATGATTTACAGTAACAACATTTATTATAATAATACTTCTAACAGTTACAACAACAATGACAGTTACTGTAATAATAATAATGATAATAATAATAATGATGAAAAACACAACTATACATAGAAGCGTGACGTCACTGGCCTTCTGTTTGCATGTGACTCTTCCGCATGTTTAAGACGCCCTAGACGAGCCGATTCGCCATGGCCATAGTTTACATCAGAGCTTAGAAGACACGAGTTCTGACCAATAAACTGAACAACACTACAACAGTAGAAAAAAACTTGAATAGTTGTCCAAGTCGTGTTGCATATTGTCTCGGTTATAGTAGCACATTAAACATTACTATAGTTCTCTACGCCTTATCATCTATGGCGACAGTAGCTAGAAAATTAAATAACACCATAAATCACACTTGCTGACGATTTCATATCCAGAGGGCCATGAGGGCCCTTCAGCGCTCACCTGATTGCAAGAACATCAATGGTTGAAGATTTGACCTGATTGATGGTATGAACTTAGTAAGAGAACACTAGGATATACCTTCATGAAAAAGACATGTTTCCATAGGGCACAGATGCCCCTACATACCACTTTTGTCAAACAAAACTTCTACAACATATACCATAAAGTCACCATTTTAAAAAGCAATCAACACACACATATAAAGAAGGCATTGGTAAATGCCAGTCATCGTATATCAACATTTTGGTTATTGTACTCACTAGCTTCTTGGCTCACTTTTGCGAAGTACATTAAACGCCTGTTCGGATTGTCAAGTGTATGTAATTATTTGCATACTATTTCAATCGCGAGAAAATCTTAATCCATCATTACACGGTGAATCCAATTGTGCTTTGGTCAATTTGTTCTTCTGAGTATACATGTACAGTGTATTGTAACAAAATCCGTTCGAAAGTTTAAACCCTTGTTAACTAATTTGAACGGTTGCTTATATGCTTATACATGTACATAGATTTGAATATGCATATAGTTTAGCATCTTCTATTGTGTGATATAATCCTTCAACAAATATGCGCTATTGAAATATTATATATCAAACCAATGTATCGCGAAGTATAGGCATAAAAAAATAAAATATTTTAACGAATAGTTATTTAAATAATTTGTTAAAATACTTGTTTGTGTTGTTGTTGCTGTTATCTGTTAAGCTATATAAACTTGACACTTATTTTGATGCAACGCTTTGTTAAATTGACACGAGAAATAACCAGCACGAATGGTTAATGGTTGTCTCCCTTATTCCAACAAATTTATGTATACGTTAACAATGTATTCTCAAACGTCTCGTTTAATCGAATCGACTATTTAAGTAACATTAAAACTCAAAAATCAACGGAAATTTCGTAAAGTATATCGTAAAATAAAGTTACCCGATAAAAAAATCAATGTTTCGTATAGCCAAATCCAAAATTTCAAAACGAGATGTTTTCTGGTAACATAGATGTTTGCAAATATAAAATGCACGTTTTTAAATGTTTCGTGTCACAATTAATTCCATTTTAATGTCCCGCGACTATATCTATTCATACGACACAAGTTAGAACACTAAACTGGTACCATGTTAGTGTTCATGTGTCGTATGGATAGATATCAGTGTGGGGTTATAAAATGGAATTATTTGTGTACACACAACATTAAAAACGTGCATTTTATATCTACAAACATCTATGTTACCAGAACACATCTGACTTTGAAATTTTGGATATTGCTATAAGGAACACCGATTTTTTATTGGGTAACATTATTTTACTAAATACTTTGCGAAATTTCCGTTGATTTTTGAGTATTAATGTTACTTTAAAAAGACAAAAAAGTAAGTGTAATATTGTTTAAATTTCTTCCGTACTTTCGTCGTGATCCATGTTTGTAACGTTCAAATTCATCAAATGATAACATGCTACGCACATTAACATAATTATGCAACCCACTTAGCACCTTAACCAGGGATCTATACAAAAGGTGTGTATATGTCCCTGCCTTAATCTGCATCAAAAAGTATTATTGAGAAACGTTCAATGGGCAATCACATGGCGATAGTTTGGGGAAGCACTTTAAGGTTAACTATTTATTTCCCTAAACATTGCTCTCCATGTTGATGAATAGGTACAAATAAGCTATGTATTAAATATTATCAAAAATAATAAAAGGTAAATATAAAATTCACAAATAAAATGAATTTACAATATTAGGTATGATATGTTATTAGCAGATCAAATTTATTCAAATAATCGTAATTTTGTGTAAATGATGAAGGATGCATCAAGAGGTGCCGATTACATTTACGGTTTTAATTACATATAAAAACAGTTTAAAGCTTAAAGAATAGACATTTCATTGATAAATTATGTACCCTCGCATATAAACGAGAACACACAAAACAAGAAAACTATTTTATTTACCTCTGTTCCTTTCTAAGTGTTACGTGATTTTGTCATAATTTCGAAGTTTGGGTGGCTAGTGATTAAACAAGCATAATAACTATGAAACAATAGTATGCATTTCCAAGAAAATGATACTGATGATGAATCAGCATGATGATGAAAGATTAGATATTTCCAAATGTGCATTTCAACATTTTGCTTTCAAGTTCTATTTCAAGGACTTAAAACACAGCTGAAATTAACACTATTCCACTGTCAAATGACACCACATACTATTTAACGTTCTCTATTTTTAGCAAGTAACATCTTACATCGCCTGACCTTTCGAGCGTCCTAATAATTTTCACATTTTCTCTAGCGTTTGCCAATTTGAAGTAGAGCTTCCGTAATGGAAGTAGTTTTTTCACGCAATAAATCGTCTGCTGATTCAGAGAGCCTGAGCTGCGCGAAAAACCAAGCGAGTTATAAGACGCATGGTGCATAAATAATGCATACATGTAATCTTCTGCTACAAGTGTAAAATTATTCCGTTTAAAGGCACTTGCTCACGGATTACCTATATATCTATACAAATAAATAAATGGTATGTTTATAAGTAAATATCGTCAAGATAGGTGTATTTTTAATGGAGCTGGTTCTGTTGACAACGTATTGCGATAATTAATGTATTTTAACTTGAATTCAGGTAAATGAAAATCCCAATAATGTGTGGTCAGTCTTAAAACATGAAATACAAACACTCAGTATTATATATTTGTATTATGGTTCTATATGACAGAATGTTTTAAATCACGACTTGCAATCCAATGTAGGAAGTAATGTTCAAGTAACTAATACAAAAACGGTAATACTTAAATTACGTCACGTGAACTTGCATACATGAGCCCAAGATTAAAGGATATACTAGTTTATGACCAGACATGTAGAAGTTTGTGACCGTTGTACCTATTTGACTAAATACATAGTAATGGTACAATGAGAGAGTTCATCATCGAGTGTAATTAACTCACTAAAACATAAGCCTTATTTTCTGAAATATTGAACACATTTGCGTATATGACATTTACTAATTAAGTTTATTTGTGTTTATCTCCAAGTTTGTTATATTGCTCTCTGTGTCTTTTTCATACCACCAATGTGTCACATCGCCAATCGTTTTCCTGTTGACATCAACGTGATTCAGCTTTCTGCACAAACTGCAGAAAGCAGTCTGTACGCTTTCAAGTTCTGTTGCAACATGGTAGAGATCCTTACGTTTTAGGAAACCAGTATAAGCGTCTTCGTTAGAGCCAAGTTCAATAAGGTATTCACTTAACTCACGTGGAGAATCGAAATCGTCTGCGTTGATATATGTGTTGTTTGGTAAAAACTTGGAATATGTAACTTTTCCTCGAACAACAACTATGATATCTTGTGCGAACCAGTTGTATACTTTCTCCGTTATGTAATCCGTGCATAAACTGTTCTCAAATGCCAAGTAAAATTTATATTGCATTTCAAAATTATTGTTTTCTTTTGCATAGAGAAGCCTTTTGCCAGAACAAGAGCCGAATATGTCAACTTTTGTAAATTTCTGCATCTCTTTTACATATTTTTCACGTTTGGATTGCGTTCGACAATGGCTTACCATCCACAAAATGTGTTCAGTTTTGCTTTTGAATATTTCACTATATGGTTTATCTTGTAAGACTTTAATTTTACTTTCTGATTCTAGGACTCTGTCAGACTTTCCATATTCCAATATCTTTAGAAATTCAGCTTTGCTTTGGTATCTTGGTATAATATGCCCATAAGGCATCCATATATCAGAATCCGTTCGGTAAGTCATTGTCCAGTTAAACAAATATGGCTTAGAAAATGCTTTCACGCTCTCTTTTGCATGGACATACAATGGCGGCTCGTTGTTTAGGAAAACGAACACTTGGCTAGCAGAGCGTCGTCTAGGAAACACAGGGTTCATAACGTTCGCCTGGAACAAGAGGGCGTCAGCATCAACAGAGTCATCAGTGATGTAGGGAACCAAAAGAACTTCGCAATTCCTGTAGACGCACTTCGACATATTTATGTTATGAAAATGCGTTTGTAGCCTAAACTGACGAACATTGTAAATATATATCTTTAATTTATTTTTACTGTTGTATACACAATCATTCGATTGTCTACCTGAGTCTGAAACATCGCTTCCAAGCACACTTGTTTTTATATTGTGTTGATTTAAATATTCATCAATATTATCAATTAAGGACTTTGCTTGAGTCTTGTTCCGCTGTGTATGTGTGTTGTTCTTTTCCTGATAGATGGCTACAGTGTATGGTGTATACTGATACCACAGAATAGCAAGAATGGGCAGAATCATCCCAGCAGCAAGGATTCGCAAGAACCAGGATTTCAACATGGCTGATTCTGAAATAATACAAACATACGATGCCATTACCATAGTAAACGATAGTTATAAATCGGGGACGAAACGGTAAGCAGCAATAATCTTAGCCATA
>VMBQ01001427.1:0-28810 GCA_007657795.1 Dreissena rostriformis | reverse complement strand
ACCTTCACAAAAAAAAAAAAAAAAAAAAAAAACAGAAGGTCATTAAATCGTATCACTCTCCATGAGGATAACCATGACGATATGGCTGTGTTCAATTTGCACCTATACGATCAATTGAAATAAATCACTTACTTTACATTGGGTTTTAAATGTGTTGCACAATAATAAAAAAAACTTGAAAATCAAAGTGAACAACATACAACACAAATAGCGTTTACTCGTTTAAGCTTATTCTTAAGCTGATGGCGTATTATTACTTGCAACTGCATTAGTATTTCCCTTTTTATCATGTTTGCAAAATTTATGATGCCTTTACAAATTCGGCTTGTGAGTGTATGTCTTTCCGCATTTGCATGCATGATTCTTGGCCCCAAGATGCATAGCCATGTGATCATCATATTGGTCTCTCCCATTCATTTGATGTCCGCATGTGTCACATTTAAACATCGCTTCTTGATGGTGTGTCATGTGCGCTCTTATGTCTGCCATTATTGCGAAAGACCCCCCACATGTCTCGCAGGCAAAATCTTAATTTCGTTATCTGCTGCGCACCTACAGGAAAGAAAAGACCAGTTTGCATAAGAAAACATACAAGAAAAAACAAGGGATCTACACGTTTGACTTGTGTGCCTCACATTCTTGTAGTTCAATACAAAACATTGCTGTAAACTCCATTAAACCACTGGTCATGTATTTCATATTTTATAGAGTGACTTGACGTTTCATGACGCAAAAGATAGTAGACTTAACTTGATCCAATGCGAATGTTTTTAAACTTTTGCCATTCTAGAAGATATGTAACATCCGCCACTAAAAACGGTGCAACGAAGTTTGATTATTGTTTTGAAACGCGTGTCCTGGCATGAAATCGATCCATCTTAACACGTCAAACGTTTTTTGGATCATAAATGACAAAACACAATCGAATAAACCTGGTGTTTTTGGTTTTCTTTTTCGAAAATGCTTCGTACCAATTGAGTATACATTCCGTGTGTGGTCAATGTGTATGTACATTTCTCAAGAGCCATCATCAGCAATTGCAAGAATGGTAATGTAAATATTTTACCGATTTCGAACCAATTTTGGTTGCAATGTATCGGAATAATCGGCTATAAACAGTTATAAAATACAATGGGGGGAGAATAGTCATCTGTGCTTAAATACAAAATGTTTCTCTCACTCACTTTTCTGAAAATGCCTTATATTCACAATACCATCTTACCTGTTCCTTGTTAAATTAGCGTTGCTGTAGAACTTCCGTCCACAACATTTGTATGGCGCTACCCCCGTATGTTATCTTTCACGATCGCTTAACCCGGAGGCGCTTCGAAAAGCCTTGCCGCAAATTCGACACAACCCAAGTCTGAAAATAAATATTTACATAGCTCTTTAACAATTGTTACCCGAAACATATCATACATATTTTATTCCGTGAAACATATCATTTTTTATTTACGCGTTAATTTATTTACATATGAAGTGGTAAGCCGTCAAGAATATCGGACATATTCCAATTGATGTTTCTCGAATTTCTCCTGCAATAATATGGTATGACCTATGTTTATTTTATGAAATGTATGACACAATGCCTTTATTCCGTGAAATCTATCATTTAAAATCATTCACTTTGAAATACATTCAAAGGATATATGAGAAAAATAGGTAGTTAATTTATAAAAGTAAGATATCATTACACGCGGATTTCGATTCCGCATATGATAGGCTATATCATTTCAAGCTTACATCTCGAATTTAACCCTTTGCATGCTGGGAAATTTGTAGTCTGCTAAAATATCGCCCGCTGAATTTCAAAAATTAGAATTTTCTTTGATTTTTTTCAAAGAATACTATGAGAATAGAAAACAGTTTGGATCCAGATGAGACGCCACGTTCTGTGGCGAACGTGGCGTCTCATCTGGATCCAAACTGTTTGCAAAGGCCTTCAAAATCCGCTTCCAGCGCTCAAAGGGTTAAGTACGAGAAGCAAAACAGTTACTCTTACCGAGACAATGACGCCGCCATTTTCCGTGTTCCATATCTAAATAAAACCACGTGATTCCCCGCAGTGTACACAAATCAACTGAATGTGTTCAATGTTTGGTTAAATTTATCTTCTGTTTATTAGTGTTACGTATTTTCATAAATTCTAATAACTATGAAACAATAGCGTGCATATACCAGTGTACCACGGAATTGATGCTGATGATAACTCAATATGTTGATGAAAGATTAGATACATGTATTTCCTAATTTCCATTTCAACCGACAATTTCACTTCCAAGTTCCATTTCAAGGACTTCCAACACAACTGAAAATAACACTATTCCACTGTCGAATGGACCACAAATTAATTTACGTTTTATACTTTAAACAAGTAACATCCTACACCACATGACTTCTCGAGCTTCATTATAATTTTAACATGTACTCTAGCGTTCGCAAATTGTCGATGCCCTTGGGCGTGCCATACTGGAAGAACCGGTAGTTAAGTTACGCAATAAATCGTCTGCTGCCTGTGTTGCACGAAATAAAGGTATTCTCCCGCAACAAGTTTAAATCATATTTTGTTTATTGACTTTGTTGCTATTAAGGATTCGGTCAAAAATACTCCATTCAATGTTCCATGATTATTCAATATTCTATGCACGCTTTTGAATAAATGTAGTTCAAGAACTGAGATCTCCTGATGATTCTACAGTAATACCTTGTTCGGTGAATATTAGCGAGTTCTCGCTACGGTATTAAAACCAAGGGACAAACATAAGCTGTTCGCAAGCGAAAAACGTTAAACGTAGTTCTTTTAAACTTACCCTCTTTGAAGTTTTGTCACAGCCATTTATTAATATACGTTATCCAAAAGATTAAAATATTACATAGGATTATTATTTATATTTAAATTATATGTGTTTGTAATACATTTAAAATCAGAAAATCCTATCCAACTTTTACTATTTAAGTTACGAAAATAATAGTGTTGCATTAAACACGAGAGTCGTGTAATACATCATGTACATATTGTACTTGTGGTTAAACAAAAGGATGACGGTAACACAACCTGACAGATGAATACAAGAAGTCAGTGGACCGTAACGTTTGCATTATTTGGATAAATACAAATGTGTGTACGATACAGTTAGTTTAAAGTGATATTAGACGCATCTAACAGTATAAAGGTGTCTATCGCAACCGTTGTTTATTTTTGGTGTTTTCACTTCATAAGACCAGTTCATTGTTATTGTTTTGATTCCGAATTGTTGCGCATGCGCGATGCGCTGGTAGTCAAAAGCACTGGGTACAGTTACGATAAACATTATGATAACGGCACATGTTTAGTCAATTAATCGAAAACAATAACAACAACATAATAACATCTAAATAATATTTAAAATATTGCATATTTAATGCAAATATTGTTTAATTAATACATGTATACATGTATTCGCATCTATACAAAAATACTTATTAGTCATTAGCATCAAAGTAAAGGTGGTCTGAAGACAAAACACCGAAAATTTAACAGCTATGCATTAGCAGTTTTATTTCTTGCAGAAGGACTTCAATAAATTACAAAAAATAATAATGCATCACATTATATAATTATCATTATCAATTATATGAGTATGCTAGTGTGATAAAAAAAATATGAGTGATAGAAAAGTGGTGCATTGAAATCTAACATACCGGTACAACAAAGCCCTATAAAAAGCGAAGTGCATGACAGTATTTGAATGTAATGATCATTTTCTTTTAAATTGGATGATTTTTGTTACAGTAAATAACACTATAGATGAATTGTAACATACAACTGAAAAACACAACTTCACATGATGCAAATTAAACTGTAAATTCATGTATGTTGACATTTCTTTACTAGTGAATATGAGTGACACATATCAAACCTTTTATAATATATATCTATATTGCTTTTATTTTTCGTAAATATTATTNTTGTGATTTTTTTTTTCGTGTTTGCATTTAAAAACAAAATATTTAGCCAACAATACTACCGAGTTTTTAATGTGTGCATTGATGGAATCAGCTATGGTCAGATTACAGAATGATATAATTGCAAAATTTAGTTCAATGTTTTGGAAGACTGTTTTTAGCATGGTTGATATTGAAACATGTCAACTTGTATACGCACCAGAAAACAAATTTTAACAAACACGAATATGAACAAATCAAATGTATATTTAAGTACATAAGATGAACAATTGGTAAATTACGTTATACGATTTAACAAATTCGATCTGATACTCAAGATTCCTTAACAAATAAACAAAGTGTTATTAGTTCAGACCCAGTTTATTAGTTGCAGCAATTGTACATTCTTAATAACAGATGGATTATGGATATCATAATGGTAAGTTATAACATGCTGTATGCATGGAATCTATCTATGTATTTTTTGTTTTCATCCTTATTTGTTTCAGTACAGTACAATAACTTGTTGGCATGTTTAAAACTAAAATCTAAAAATAATCGTATAAGTATAAACTATCACGCTCTAAATCTCCCCTTTGATCCAGAGATGTATAATAGATTATACATCCCTGTTTGATCGCGTCTTTCTTTTGACTACCAGAGTAGCCCGGATAAAAACACGCAGGTGCACGTGACGTCACGCGTGAACTGGTCTATAAACGTATATTTGATAATGTAGCATCAACATACTAAAACAATATCCCCGAAAGAGAAAAAAAATGCGTTTGAATATCAACCGTACTTTCGGTTTTGACGTAAATTTGGTAAGTTTTAAATCTGGGACTATATACACTCCCGCTGAACTACGTTACAATGAGAGGTGCGTCTGTACGACATTGCTATACGGCGTCATAACTACAACGGTTACGGCGTCTTTCCACAGTTTGTTGACGATACGGGACGTTGTTAAAATAAATGGTAAATAACGGTAATTTTGAATAGTTTTTGAAAGTGTATACGCCAATGTTAATTTAAATACGGATATTGTGTTTCTCTTTCTTAGCTTGCCATGTAATTTATTCCTATGTAATCGATACAATGGAAGTTTTACAGACCTGAACAGACAACTCATAAAATAAATAAATATAACTAAAACGACTTAAACGTGCAAGTTAAAACAAAGAATTTACCTGTGTAAACGCGTGTGTATGTCTTTAACTGGCAAGACGTTGTTACCGTTGTAGTTATAACGCCTTATCGCGTTGTCGTACAGACGCACCTCTCATTGTAACGTAGTACAGCGGGAGTGATATAAGCGGCAGTTCCGCTCGGCTTAACTTAGAGGACTGGGTTAGTCACGTAAAATATTGAATATAATATATATTTTTTATAAACAACTGGAAGCAAGATGAGTTGCAGATAATTGGTCAGTTACCACATTTTAACTAACTCTTTTGACCTGTAAATTCCTTTCAGCTCAATTCAACAGTGAAAAATGCGTCTAATATCACTTTAATCCGACAGCTTTAAGTAGTTACGCAGTTATAAAATTATCTTCCTAAGGAAACCACTTAGATCTGCTGAATATATTCACAGCTTATGTTTCATTTTCGGAACAAATGTTGGCTTTATTTTAGTGCCAATCATTATAATCTCAATGTTATTGGAGATAAGTATTGGTCAATAATGCCTGTTTAGAAATATCAATTACGTTATCTAAGGCCACATGCCCCCGCTCAAAAGACAACCGATGAAAATGAAGGGAATATGATTCTCATTGTTACACTGAATACCGAGCAGCCCGGGCGGCAATTGGACATGCAAACTATATACAAACGTACAAACGTATTGCCGATTGCCGCCCATATACATGAGCGCTGCAAAACGCCAATATCCGATATGGTTCGATATAATAAGAGGTAAATAGGAAAGTTCGGTCATAAAGTTAAAAGTGATATAAATAATAATTATATATTTATATTGGAACGCAACAGTGACAAACGGTTTAAAATATAAACGCTGAACCACATTCCTTACCGCTTAAAAAGTTAGAATGGACAATTCAAATTTAACATGTTTTCAAACCGTAGCAAATAACGGTAGCGAACTACTTAAATAAATACCTTAAGTTGTCGTTTATCCCCAATATGTGGTTGTCGATGAACGTATTTAACACAAACGCAACTGGTATATACTAGAATTTGAAACGAAGTACAAGGCTACAGGCTAAATCTTTCACACAGACGGTGTAATTGAGCGATTAAACGCGAATACAATTATAGCGGTTTTATACCGTTTAAATCTTTCCTGATGGTATTATCACAGTATCGTGTCCGATTTATACATAGTTTCTAAAATAATGTGGCTGTGATGTATTTAAACAATTGAAGTGTATTGATGCATAGCTATTATGTCAGATTTAACGGCTGTTTAATAACTGCTATATTTTTTTTTTGCAATTTATATGACGTTTGAACCATCTATATACGTTTTGACTTATCTAAGACAACACGTATTGAAATGAATATAGCTCGCTTATTTTTTAATAGATTTTGATGAAATTGGGACTCAAAATATATCAACACATTAATAACACTTCATGTAAATTTATAGCCACATTACTACTCAAAATCAACGAAAATATCGTACAATATTTCGTAAAATAAAGTTAAACAATTTCAAATCAGTGTTCCATATAGCAAATGCCGAAATTTCAACGCTTGATGTGGTTTGGTAACATAGATGTTTGTAGATATAAAATGCACGTTTTTATTTTTTTGTGACACAATTAATTCCATTTAAATTTCCCGCAAAAATATCTATTCATACGACATAAGAACACTAAAATGGTACCATATTGGTGTTCATGTGTCGTATGAAAAGATATCAGTAAGGGAAACTAAAATGGAATTAATTGTGTCACAAAAGATAAGAGAGGATGTGAGACATTTAATTCCCGTAAAGTTTCGATTGCTCCTAGAATAACAATCAATCATCGGTCAAACAATTGTAAGTCTCGCTTTTTTATGAATAATTTGTATTTCACCCGATTTTTTTTTTCGGGCTTAACGTTCACAATTGGATGTTTTTACTTTATTTAATCGTGCACGCACAACGGAGAAAATATTTAACAAGATACTACCATTACGACGCAAATTCAAGCGTATTAAAGGTGTGACTAGGTGCTTATATGTATCACGATTAAAATGAAAATTAAAGCCCCATTACTACTCAAAACCAATGAAAAGTTCGTACAATATTTCGTAAAATAAAGTTAAAAAAAAAATCAGTGTGCCATATTGCAATTGCCGAAATTTCAACGCCAGATGTGGTCTGGTAACAGAGATGTTTGTAGATATAAAATGCACGTTTTTTTGTGACACAATTAATTCCATTTTAATTTCCCGCAAAGATATCTATTTATACGACACAAGAACAATACAATAGTACCATGTTAGTGTTCATGTGTCGTATGAATAGATATCAGTGCGGGAAATTGAAATGGAATTTATTGTGACACGAAAAAAATAAAAACGTGCATTTTATATCTACAAACATCTATGTTACCAGACCACATCTGGTTTTGAAATTTTGGCTATTGCTATAAAGAACATTTATTTTTAATTATTTCATAAACTCTATCTATAATGCCCTCTGGCGGGGTGCATATACTTGGCAAAATGAGGGCTTGAACGGGAAAAATCGTGTATTAACAAGGCGATTCACGTGCCGTTCAAGCCCTGTTATGTGTTTTTCATATACATAAATTAAAAGAACATTGAAAACAATATGTCTTGTTCATTCGATATCGACAAAATAATTCCTTATTTCTTACTTTGCGCGGCTGCATTTCATTTTTGCATTAATCCACTGTTTAAACACATTTTTAATCGAAAACTGCCTATCCGAAGGTAAAGCCTCGTCATTTCTGATGATGACCGAGTGAGGCATATGTTAAACACAACCTTGAACTGAATGACGTCATATGAAATAATCAAATTATTGTGTCGATGTCGAATGAACAAGACATATTGTTTTCAATGTTATTTTAATTTATTTTGGTATGTGTGATTTGTTTATGTAATTATAGCGAAAAAAATACATTTTCTCGGACATGATCATCTGCGGGCGCTTTAAAAATCCGTTCCTTCCCTCGTGCTGCGCACTCGGGCAGGAACGGAGTTTTCGAGCGCCCGCAGATGGTCATGCCTATATTGGGTTACTTTATTTTACGAAATACTTTACGAAATATCCGTTGATTTTTTAGTATTAATGGGGCTTCAAGATCAACCATGTAAACATATGTTTACTTACATCATTCATTTTGACGATACAGGTTCCGCTATATTGTGTCCGCTTACTTTTGTGTAGCTTACTGTGATTCCACAGTGCGCGTTTACATTTAGTTTGGTAAACACATCGCTGTTGATGCGAGTGGATGTGCGAGACGGTAATAAAACGTTGTTGTTAGCACTTACATGCAGAAATGTATAAGCACGTACATGCAGAAATGTATCAGAAGTTAGTGAATATACTGCATTTCTCGACGATATTTTCTAATAAACATACCATCTATTTATTTGTATAGATATATATGTAATCCGTGAGCAAGTGCCTTTAAACGGAATAATTTTACACATGTAGCAGAAGATTACATGTATGCATTATTTATGCACTATGCTTCTTATTGCTCGCTTGGTTTTTCGCGCAGCTCAGGCTCTCTGAATCAGCAGACGATTTATTGCGTAACTAAACAACTTTCATTACGGAAGCTATACTTCAAAAGTTTAAGTTAAAATAAATACTCACACACAGTTACATCAACCTATCGATTTACATCAAATGTTTGAGCAAGTAACATACGAAAACAGAAATGAGAAATAGTATATTATTATTATAATTACATAATAACACACGGTACTTCTCATATACTAGGTATTTGCCCACACGACACGGATGCCTACGCTTAAAGTAACTGGACATAGGAATGAGACAACGGACATGATGTTGATTGAACAAAGAAAGCGTCACAATAAATACATCGTGGATTTCTGGATACATAAGCACTATCTCCGATTAAAGTCGGACAGTTTTCAATTACTGGAATATTACTCAATCTTGATGAAATGGCATGAGTATATGCACTTAGAACTGGTAAACCAGTTTACTAGTACTTAGGGGAAGTGTGAGTAGGTTAAATGACGGTCGTGATATGCCTGAAATAATGCTTTACGGCGAATTAGGAATATGCAAAAAATTTAAAGGTCCTCTGCGATCTTGATCTTAAGTACAGTATCTTTGTTTATCACTCAACGTCTTCCTAAAGTATCGATCGTTTGTGTCAATTTATTTCGAAATGTAAAATAAAGTTCTGCACTTGACACGACATCTAAGTTTTTGTATTTATTAAAGGACTATGCACAAACTTTAATGATCAACCGTGAATTTCATCGAAAAGTGAACGACATAGTTCAATTGATGCACGTAAGCGACAGGCCTTCGTGAACATATAATTCTGTGTAAAGAGCGGTATCAAGTCAAAATGTAACTTGAATTATTCAAATTTCGTTCTTATCGTTACATCTCTCGTTTTATACGTAAATGAGAAACATAACTGTTGATATTACCAATGCACTTTTTTTAACAATTCACTTAAAAGGTTAATGTAAGATGCATTTTTTTATTTTATTTTTATTTGTCTTTCAAGCCGCTTTGGGTCAAATGCTAAATTGTTAACTGCATACGATAAACACTAAACGCCAAATGCTTTCACTGAAATTATTGCGAAATTTACCACACAAAACTACAACGCACGTTCCCGCGATGTAAATTCAACCAAAAAAATGTCAAGTATTCTAACCAAGTTTCATCAAGACAAAGTCATACATGTGATCTCTACAGTGGTGACAATAGGTTTCTTTACTAAGATTTGACCTGGTGACCTAGATTTTGGACGAACGTTAAACACATTCGAACTCGGCTTTGATATTGTACAAATAAACATACTGACAAGGTTTAATCAAGATTGAGTAATACATGTAACCTGTACAATGGTAACCAGGTTTATCTAATATTTGAGTTGTTTACCTAGCTTTTGAACGTAATTGACTAACTAAAGATTTAAACTCGGCCAATGTATTGTCCATTTAAACATTCTGACCAAGTTGCATAAAGATTAAAAGTGTGAAATCTAGGCAGATGAAGCGCTTAAGGTTTACGATTCTCTCCGCACGACGCCGGACACTGAGGGATCACAATAGCTCCTTGACCACTTCGTGCTCAGATAAGCTAACATTAAAGCCAGACGTTTGCTTCATTAGTGGCTATTAAAGAAGCTTCGGACGGGATATGATTTTAATGAGACTTAAAAAGACTGCCAATTAGTTACTCGTTTCAACGACTTAGTAACTAGTGGAAAAGAAGAAGTTAGTCGTTGCCTAGTGTTAATTATTCGTGGGAACGAGTTAAGAAAAAGAGGGAACTACATGTACTTAGTAACTCAGTGGAACATCATAGCTACCGGTATCTCATGGGAACGACTAAGTAATTCGTTTGAACGATATAACTCGGTCTGCCGACATAAACAACCAATCAAAATGGATGTTGTTTAACGCACGAGTTACTAAGTCTTGCCAACAACTACAATCTCATTCCCACGACTTAGGTACTCGTTCTCACGACTTAGTAAATAAGTCGTGGAAACAAATAAGTATGTGCTGGTAACGAGTTAATCAGTCTCAGTAAGTTGTGGGGAGATCATAGCTACCGGTAACTAGTGGAAACAAATTAGTAACTCGTTTACACGAGATAACTATCTTCGTTGAACAAAAACGGTCATATTCTGACAGCATCACAGTAAAAAGCAGCTCATATATCACAAGTACGAGTCAGACCATGTTAGAATCGTGATATGTTTCGTATTATTGTTGTTATATACGCCACTAAAGATGTGTGTTCAGTCCTGATGCGGCACTATTATAACTGCTCGGCCTAAATATAACACATACAATTTTCAAGTGTTTGTATTCAATTAACAATAATGTATAGAAAAATTATTGTAACTGGAATTTAGGTAAATTATACAGCTATTTCTGTTCCTACTTCTAAAACATATAAAATAAAGTCACCATTTAAAAAGACAATTTACGCAGATATATAAAATAGGCAGTTGTAAATGCCATCAGTAACATTATGTATGAATACTCGACAATTTTACTCACTAGCATCTTGGGTCACTTTTGCGACGTCCATTTAACGCCTATTTGGATGTTCACGATTATTAAGTTACTGTCCACACTATTTCAATCGCGAACAAATCTAAGTCCATCTTTACACGGTGAAACGAAATGTGCTCCTATTATTATTGGATCAATTTGTTCTTCTTTGTATAAAGTGAATTGATACAAAATTGGTTCGTTTAATCCCTTGACCATACTGCGTGTTGGATCGATTATTATTCTATGCTTACAAATTCCTTTCTATGCGGAAACGGTTAAGCCAAAGCACTATCAATTATTGATAGATTTTTGGTTTAGCACCTTCTATTGACCCGTGTGGTGTAATCAACAATAATTCGCTATTGAAATACTGCTCCCATGCAGACGATACTAAATAACAAACCAAAACATCATAAAGTATGAGGTAATGAAAGCTTTTCACGGATGGCCGTTTAAATAATTTGTTAAAATACTTGTTGTTTATGTTAAGCTAGATAAACCTTACACGTATTTTGATGCAATTCTTTGTTAAATTGACAGCAGTAATAATCAGCACGAATGGTTAATGGTTGTCTCCCTTATTCCAACAGATATAATATTATGTAAATAACATACGTAAGCAATGTATTCTCAACAGTCCTTAACAGTAAAGTTTAATCGAATCGTCGATAACAAGACAAAGAAGTTAGGATAAGATTATTCTCAACAGTCCTTAACAGTAAAGTTTAATCGAATCGTCGATAACAAGACAAAGAAGTTAGGATAAGATTGTTCACATTTTCTTCTTGACTTGCATCATGATCCATGTATGAAACTTTTAAATTAAGCATGATAAAAAGTTACGAACGTGCTCATACTAATGTAACCCACTTAACACCTTAACCAACGACCTATATGTCCCAGCCTAAAACTGTTTCAAAAGATATTATTGAAAAAACCTTTCAATGGGTAATCTCAGGGTAGTATTTAGGGGAACCCCTTTATTTAAACTATTTATGTCGCTTAACATTGCTAACTTTTTTTATGAAAAAAATATTGCGAAGTTCTGTGTAAAATAATAACAAAAGTAATAAAAGGTAAATGTACATTTTATTTAAAATATTTACAATATTATGCATGATATGTTAAAACCATATAAAATGTATTGAAATAATCGCTGTTTTGGTGAAAATGATGACGGATGTATCAAGATTTGCCGATTCAATATGAAGTTTTAATAACAGATAACATATTTTAAAGCTTAAAAAGATTTACACGCCTATATTAAACAAAGTTTGTCACCGTATGATGACATATGCCCCCTTTTTCCACATTTTTGTAAACCTAAACGCAAAGTGTGTTTCCACATTTTTCGAAACCTAAACGCAAAGTGTGACGGAATTTCAGAAGGACAGACAGACGGACGGACGGACAGACGGACAGTGCGATCACTATATGCCCACCTTCGGGGGGGGGGCATAAAAACATTAAACCAGAAAGCTACTTTCAACAAAATAAGCCTGCAGTGACGCACTATATCGCGCAATCACGTCAAGTATGCATTGTTTCCCAACCATCCTCCCTTTTACAGTAATAACGGGTGTTTCGGGAATAACAGAATCTTGTTTTGTGTGAATGTATGTCTTTAAACGTGTTACAATGCTTGAAAAGGAGTGAATCCATGTATGTTTTTATTTAATTTTCGTCGGCGCATATCTACTTTGATTTGTCATGGTTTTGGTTTACGCACACTGTGAATTTTCCACTTGTGTCTTATTGTATTAATAATACCAGTGCAATTCAGGAGCAAAAAAGCCGGGTGCTGCAGCTTCCTCTTTTTTAATTTCACCTTGCTATCTTTCTAGACTGGTCAACACAGAAATGTATTATGTGTGACTCACGATAATTGTATATACTGCCAAAGTTAAATTTGCAGATTTGCCAATTAACTATCTTTAAGCTTAACTGTGATCTGAGATTTCCACTTATTTAATTTAATTCCAAAACTGAACTGCTCTTCTGCAAATCTTAGCTTGATACACAAATAAGCTGAATATGTTCAATGTTTGGTTAAATTTATATTGTATTTACTTCTAATAGTCAGCATATACCAGTGTATCACGGAAATGATGCTGATGATAACTCAGTATGTTGATGAAAGATTAGATACATGTATTTCCGAATTTCCATTTCAACCAACAATTTCACTTCCAAGTTCCATTTCAAGGACTTCCAACACAACTAAAAATAACACTATTCCACTGTCGAATGGTACCACAAATTATTTTACGTTTTCTACTTTGAACAAGTAACATCTTACACCACTTGACTACTCGAGATTCATAATAATTTTAACCCTTTGCATGATGGGATGTTTGTCTTCTGCTAAAATGTGCCTACTGAATTTCTAAAATTAGCATTTTCTTCGATTTGTTTTTCAAAGAATACTATCGGAATAGCAAACAGTTTGGATCCTGATGAGACGCCACGTTCTGTGGCATCTCATCTGGATCCAAACTGTTTGCAAAGGCCTTCGAAATTCGGTTCCAGCACTGAAGGAGTTAACATGTTCTCTAGCGTTCGCAAATTGAATGTCAATGCCCTTGGACGTGCCATACACTAAGTACCGGTAGTTAAGTTACGCAATAAATCATTTGCTGCCTGTGCTGCACAAAAAAATGTATTATTCCGCGACAAGTTTAAATCATATTTTGTTTATTGATTGTTTGCTATTTAATTTTCGTTCAACATTACTCCATTCAATGTTCCATGATTATTCAATATTTCATGTTCGCTTTTGAATAAATGTAGTTCAAGAACTGAAATCTCCTGATGATTCAACAGTTCTACCTTGTTCGGTGAATATTAGTGATTTGCCGCTACGGTTTTGACAACACGGTATTGACATTAGCTGTTCGCAAGCGAACAACTAAAAATTGTAACTTTGTTTTTAACTTAACCTTTTTGTAGTTTTGTTTTGTAGTCACAGTTTGAGCGTTGGCATGTTGCCTTAGATAACTAAATTGATATTTCTAAACAGGCATTACTTAACCAATACCAATCTTCAATAACATTGAGATTAAAATAATTGTCACTAAAATAAAGCAATAGTTGTTCCAGAAATGATACAAAAAAAATTGAATATATTAAGCAGATCTTAGTGGTTTCCTTACGAAGATCCTTTTTTGACTACGTAACTACTTAACGGAACTTGTTCACAGTTTATCAAAATGACATTTTTTCAACTTTTTGTCACAGATTCAAGAAATAAATGAACAATGTACATCAGTGTGCGAAATAATACTAATGCCGCAGACTTACACTAACAAAAAAATACACTTTCGTTTACGAAATATCAGCGTTACAAATTGATAAAATTATAAAGCGCCTCAGACGTGAAACGATCTAGAAATATCGATTTCTTGTGTATCGTTATATTTTGTAACAACACGTGGATAGTTATACAAAGTATAAAACAAATGGTAACACATGTGGAGACCGATGGTCAGGTCCGCACAAAAAGGCTCAACGACGACCCGAACATAAACTCTGAATTACACACATACACACGCGAAGACTGATGGCTGAGTGGTTTCGGCGCTTGGCTTTTACTCCATGGGTCAGTGGTTCGAGCCCTGGTGTGGTTAACTATTTTTCTCTTTTTGTTTTACTTTTATTCTTGTTTTTTATATTGTAACTCGTAAGTTCTGATGTTTGTATTTATCAATTTAAAGCATTTAGTAACAAACTTCAAAACATGCCAAAATCTGTGAACAAGTCTCTTTAAAGATGTCCGATTAAACAACCTGTATCGAGCACACATATCTGTTTACCCAAATGATGCAAACACTACATTCCACTGATTTCATCTGTCAAGTTTAATTACCGTCATTCTTTTGTTAAAACACAAGTGTGATATGTAGATGATGTATTACACGACTCTCGTGTTTAACGACCTAGTATGTTCAAGTTTATCGAACTACTTAATTGTTCAAACAAAATAGTGTTAAGAAAACTTGCCATTTTTTGTTTAAAATGCTTTAAGTTGCGAGAAGATGTGCTATATGTGTAGTATAAATGATATATCTTCCACAAAGACAATAAGCTTAGAATAATGTTATATTTGTAACAATTATTAAATTTCGTGTTAACATTATATGATCACTTTGTATTAACCCCATCCATGTGACATTCTCACTAAAACATGTTGTATGTCATTACCTTTTTAAATTGATCTTTCCTCAAAATGATGTATGTTTTGTATATAATTGTCACGCATGCTGTTATTGCATATGTATGTTTATGGCGATGAGCTGTATGCTTAAGCTTAAATAAAATATTCTGTTCTGTTCTGTTCTGTGCTGTTCTGTTTAATGCAACAATAGTATTTACGTAAAAGTTAGACGTTGTGCTCAGGTGAGCTACGAAGATCCTTATTATGCAATACAGTTCCCCCACCCCCCCGCCCTCTAACAGAACATGTTTTTTATAGACAACCGATGAAAATGAAGGGAATATGATTCTCATTGTTACACTGAATACCGAGCAGCCCGGCGGTTATTGAACATGCAAATATATACAAACGTACAAACAATAGGCACGTTTTCCGATGCAAAACGCCAATATCCGATATGGCTCAATAAAATAAGAGGTAAACATGAAAGTTCTGTCATTAAGTTAAAAATGATATAAATATATATTTATATTGGAACGCAACAGTGACAAACGGTTTAAAATATTAACGCTTAACCATATTCCTTACCGCTAAAAAGTAAGAATGGAAAATTCGAATTTGACATGTTTAAAACCGTAGCAAATAACGGTAGCGAACTACTTAAATAAATACCTTAAGTTGTCGTTTATCCCCAAAATGTGGTTGTCGATGTACGTATTTAACACAAACACAACTGGTATATACTAGAATTTAAAACGAAGTACAAGGTTACAGACTAAATGTTTCACACAACCAGTGCAATTAAGCGATTAAACGAGAATACAATTATAGCGGTTTTATACCGTTTAAATCTTTCATATTAAGTTTTTATCACAGTATCGTGCCCGATTTATGAACAGTTTCTAAAATAATATGGTTGTGATGTTTTTAAACAATTGTAGTGTATTGATGCATAGCTATTATGTCAGATTTAACGGCTGTTTTATAACTGCTATATTTTTAGTTCGCAAATTGTATGACGCTTGAACCATCTATACACGTTGGGTTTTATCTGAGGCAACACGTATTCAAATGAATACAGCTTTCTTATTTTAAACGGATTTTAAAGAAATTGGAACTCAACACATAAACAACTCTTCATGTAAATTTAATTGGAATTGATCAACACAAAAAAATAAAACTTAACAAATAAAAAAACATCACTACAAAAGTCAATTTTTCTAAATCGTAAAATAATAATAATGTTAAAAGTAAAACGCATAAACTGACCGGACTGCAACATGCCAATTGAGCGGTTGCGCTCCTGAATATTCATACGAGCGATATTGTGTTGATGCCCACGGTAGGGTTGCATATAGCAGTCGCACTGTCCGTCCGTCTGCCCGTCACTCCGTCCGCCCGGAATCCATTTCAGGAGGTTTATTTTCCTAAACGCGTTCAGATATTTACCTGATGTTTGGTATGTGAGTCTAACACCATGACTTACAGTTAAAATTCGAGTTTCGATAAGGTTCATCGATTTTTGGCGAAGTTACGGGCCTTTGACTTAGAAATTTTCTCTAAAATAACAGTTTTCTTGACCTCGTTCCTAAACGCTTGCAGATACTTAGCTGATTTTTTGGTATGTTAGTCTCAATACATTACTTACAGATCAAGTTCCAGTTTCGATCCGATCCATTGATTTTTGACGAAGTTGCGGGCCTTGTACTTAACTTTTTTCTCTAAAGTAACACTTTTCCGGATTTTTTTCTGAAACACTTTTAGATAATGACCTTTTTTTGTGGTGTGTGAGTCTACCTACTTGACTTACAGATCAAGTTCGAGGTTCGTTCGTGTATTGATTATTTTTTGAAGTTTTGGGCCTTGGACTTAACAATTTTCCCTTAAATAGCTTCAAAGCGCAGTAGGGGGCATTGCGTTTCACAAACACAGCTCTTGTTGGAATTAATTTTATGTTTTCCTGGTGTAAGAACCCACTTGAAATGATGAAATTAAAATTAAATTAGAATTGTATCGCGTTTAACCATTTGCACATACAAAAAGATTAAACCATACCTTACCCTCGTGCAGAAGCGTCCGATCGTCATAGATGAATTATCTTATCGTTTTCATGCACAGAAAAATAGTCAAATGACCACATGTACAATTGTAAATCAAAATCTTTGCTCATAACTGATATTTTTAAGTTTGAAAAGTGTAACGTTAGAAAAGTCTTTAAGGGTATTGTTTCATAGTTGACCTGTAAAGGGCTCATGAAATGCGTGTTAATCAATATCACACGTCATTAGGTCAATGCATTATGTTTTGCGTGTTTGTTTATCTTCAGACACCGTTTCAGAACATCATTGTACTATAACTTGAGCATTATGCTTGTCTATATTTTCGTTTGGTGTAAGTATATAAGTAAATTGTTCATTATAGTGGCATGTGCAATATAACAAAAATCATATTAATACATAAACAAATGTGTTTTGCACCCGACATATTGGGCCTATAAGTAACCAAAACATATTCTTGCGAATGATATACAATAGCACCACATACACTGATACATGTGAATAATATATTATGATTATGAAAAAAAATACAGGAATTTATGTCGATGATATACTCATTCAGAACTAGGCATAGAAAACAGTTCGTCTGTTAAACTATGCTAATATAAATTTAGCCAGTTTTCGTGGACATAAAGACATACGTATATTCAGTTTACTAATATAATTGTGGTTCGTCAGCTCAGATGATATTGCTACCAAGTGTATGCGCCGTAAATCATTGTAAGTATCATATTCAAACAGAAAGTGTACTTCATCTTCTATATGTAGCCAGCAAGGTCTAATGCTTATCTACAGTTACACGCATGCGCTATAATTGACTTAATAGTCTCCTAATGTTGTAGTTGCAGGTTCGAATACTGACTCAACCAAATTACGTTAGCTTCAATGTCTCTCCTTAGGTTGACAGAATAAAATGTACACTATCCTTTTGTCCTGCAATGTTATTCCAAGACGAGTGGTTGGCGGCAGAATCTTTGATTAATTTGTGGTGGCAGCGTATTGGCAAACAGCCCCTTGCGACTTCATGCGGTTTACTGATATCGGACCGTTTAGATTTTCGTTGCCGCTTTCCGCCCTTCGATGGTGAATCAAATGCATGATTTCTGAAAACAAAGAAATATACACCCAAACATAATACAACAATGCAGACATCTCCTAAGAATCAAAGTAAAATGTAAATAAATCGAGCGGTTAATTGAAATTTAAATATAAGGCAGGTGGTACTAGTGAAATGACATTTCATGGGTGCTTTAATGTCTATTGCGCAATAGTTTCAAGTTAAGATTATTAGATTTGATTAGAAAATATATGCGTAACAAATATCTGCGTTTAATGATTACGTTTTTTGTCTTCCACTATCTAGACACCTATATACTCATGTCGTTAAGCACCTTAGAACATCGTGGCTGTTCGGTTAGGTAAGTGGTTGGTACACGCGCTTCGCACCGAGACGACCCGGTTAAGCGATCCATTTTTCCCCCGGCCAGTTTTTCCCCGGGGAAAAATCGGCCTAGGCCATTTTTTCCCCGGGGAAAGATTGGCCTAGGCCGTTTTTCCCCCGGGGAAAAATCGGCCTAGGCCAATTCCCCCCCCTAGTCCAATTCTTCCCACATCACATTGTTTTGGCGTTGTCCGTCCGTCCGTCCGGCACTTTTGTGTCCGGAGCCATATCTTGGAAGTGCTTAGGCGGATTTTAATTAAACTTGGTATGAGTATATATATGGATAAGAGCATGATGCACGCCAAATGGCAGTGTACACCATCTGTTAATAATGGAGTTATGGCCCTTTGTATATATTCTGTGTTAATGAAGCATTTGGGGTATACGTCACGTCTGTGACAAAGCTCTAGTTTGGCGGGGGATATAAATTCAACGAATTTCCTTGTTATTCACCTTTTGGCCAGTTTTCCCCCCTGGCCATTCCCCCCCTACCTTGTAAAAGTATTTTTTAACAACAGAACTTGATTGAGAGTTGCTAAACCTGATTCCACCCCTANCACTTTTCGGCCAGTTTTTCCCCCCTGGCCAGTTTTTCCCCCCTACCATGTAAAAGTAGTTTTAACAATAGAATTTGATTGAGAGTTGCGAAAACTGCCTCCACCCCCTCCGTACAGATGGTGATATGTTACAGACCCATTTTTTTTTTTAAATTCCATTTCTTAAGTTTTAATTTTATTGTGACATATTATAATAAAGAGACATTTTTAATATAAGAAAATCAAACACTCAATCAAATACAAATGTAATGAAGTATTACACGGCCAAAACTACAAATATTTATGTTTCTGTTTCCCCTTCCCTACCTACCCAACAAAAAATGAGTGAATATCATTATACTTATACATATCTTTTGTTTTAAGGGGGGAGGGGAGTCGGGTAGAAGAGTTAATAATATTTTCACCTACATAATACGTCTGGCTTAATCAATTTGGGAATAATGCAAAGTTTTATTGCTTCATAAATCTTTCCCAGGGCGGGGGGAGTTAAGAATAAATGTAAAAGATAAGTTACATAAAAGATAGGGGGATAGAGGTAGTTTTAGCAACTCTCAATCAAATTATATTGTTAAAACTACTTTTACATGGTAGGGGGGAAAAACTGGCCAGGGGGAAAAAAACTGGCCGAAAAGTGAAGAATAAATGTAAAAGAGAAGTAAAATACAAGATACGGGGGTGAAGGCAGTTTTAGCAACACTTGGAGGCAGTTTTAGCAACACTTATTTTAGCAACACTCAATCAAATTCTGTTGTTAAAACTACTTTTACATAGTAGGGGGGAAAAACTGGCCGAAAAGTGAAGAATAAATGTAAAAGAGAATTAAAATACAAGATAAGGGGGTGGAGGCAGTTTTAGCAACTCNGCAGTCACTAACTCCTTTATAAACATTGTATACCCGGTATTGTATCTCATTTTTGTCAACAATTCTTTTTTGTTGTTTTTCAGGTTTATTTATGTGAAGAATTGCCTGATGGTCAGATTTGGTGCTAGTTTGACTTTGAAGCTGTAGTAAAGAATTGTGTCATACTGTTTATGTTTAAAATTGGTGCATCATTAACAAGGGAAAGTGATCCAAAATGCCAATGAGGAGAACACTTAAAAATGTTGTTAAGAACTACACGGACGCACAAGTCAAGGTGCGAGAGGCGACCTCAAATGATCCATGGGGTCCCTCAAGCACCCTCATGACGGAGATAGCCGATCTAACATATAATGTGGTCGCTTTCACAGAAATTATGCAAATGATATGGAAACGATTGAACGACCATGGAAAGAACTGGAGACACGTGTATAAGTCTCTTGTGGTTTTAGACTACATTATAAAGACCGGTAGTGAAAAAGTCGCTCAACAATGCAGGGAAAATATATATGCTATTCAGACATTGAAGGATTTTCAATACACGGAGGAGAATAAAGATCAGGGGATGAATGTACGAGAAAAGGCAAAACAGCTTGTGTCGTTGCTAAAGGACGATGAACGATTGCGCAATGAGCGGGCTAAAGCGTTAAAAGCTAAGGAAAGATTTGCACAGAGTTCTCAAGGAGTTGGCAGTCAGCCTGTTCCGGTAAGTGCAATTTGATTTCTTTTTAACAGATTACTGTGGTAATTTATTGTTTTATTTCTTGCTTAAAGACTCTACTCTTGAATCAGTCTTTCACCAGGGTTTTTATTCACAATTTTAAAAAAGTTTGTGACTCATTTTTGAACAGTTCGCGCCTCATTTTTTCACAATTTTTTAACAGTTTGTGATTCATTTTCAGTTATTTTTACAGTTTTACAGTGCCATTAGTTTATTAATTTATGCAAATGATATAAAAAGAATGCAGAAATGTACTTTCCTCATAATTCATACTTTCATCATGGAAGATAATGATAAAAAACCATGTTTATTATTAAATTAATGCAATAGAAGGGAAAATGTCCGAAGGGGCAAATGTCCACCTTGAGAATTTGAGTGAAGGGGCAAATGTCCGTCTTGAGAAATTGAGTGGAGGGGCGAATGTCCACCTTGAAATTTGAGTGAAGGGGCAAATGTCCGTTTAGTCCTGATTTCATGAAGGGGCAAATGTCTGCATACCATTTTTTTCACTATATGATGGGGCGAAGACAAAAAGAGAAAAAAGCCTTGTTCACTCAGTCTCTGGCCATCCTTAAAAAAATGAATGTTTGGTATAACCTGAACGACTCACCAAAATGGCGTTGACCCATTTTTTTTAATGAGGTCTGGATTTTAAATGTATGTTTTGGCATTTGGTGCTAGGAAAAAAAGAAGTTGCTAAATTATAGAGTTGTGATTACATCCCACATCATAGCTTATTTCTCTATATATTATTACACCCCCATTACCATTGGTATTATATTAAATATAATATATATTATAAATTATAATAATATATACATATAAATGGGGGCTATATAGGAGTCACTTTGCAGGCCTTTTTCTGCCTATCTCACGGTTCCGATAGTAGGACCCATTCCCCCTTGCCAAATATGGATATTTTTTCCCCATTCTCAAAAACGATCCCAATTTAAAAAAAAAAAAATATATATATATACTATCAATCAAATTCTGTTGTTAAAACTACTTTTACATGGTAGGGGGGGAAAACTGGCCAGGGGGGAAAAACTGGCCGAAAAGTGAAGAATAAATGTAAAAGATAAGTAAAATAAAAGATAAGAGTGTGGAGACAGTTTTAGCAACTATCAATCAAATTCTGTTGTTAAAACTACTTTAACATGGTAGGGGGGGGGAAGAATAAATTTAAAAGATAAGTAAAATACAAGATAAAGAGGATGGAGGCAGTTTTAGCAACTATCAATATTATCAAATTCTGTTGTTAAAACTACTTTTACATGGTAGGGGGGGAAAACTGGCCGAAAAGTGAAGAATAAATGTAAAAGATAAGGGGGTGGAGGCAGTTTTCGCAACTTATATTAATCAAATTCTGTTGTTAAAACTTCTTCTACATGGTAGGGGGGAAAAACTGNGTACTCCGCTCCCCCCCCCCAACACAAGAACACACCAAAATTTAATATATTTCAGTTACAAGCAAATGGCTGGAAATTGCAGCCATACCGGTAATTCAAAATATGTTACCAACTACAAGTACTATATTAAACGCTTCACATACGATGTGCACATGTTGTTTATAAAACATGCTGAAAAGCACGTAATCAACTGTACATGTATCAATCGATTTTCTGTGTTATCCAGTGTTGCGTTTCCGGAATTTATCCAGTGCCAGTATTTTATGATTTCGTTTGTATCACAAAAAAATAAAAACGTGCAATTTATATCTACAAACATCTATGTTACCAGACTACATCTGGCGTTGAAATTTCGGCAATTGCTATATGGAACACTGATTTTTAATTTTACGAAATATTGTACGAAATGTTCGTAGATTAAATTTTACGAAATTTTGTACGAAATTTTCGTTGATTTTGAGTTGTAACTGTTCTGTTAAAGCCCCTTTAACAGAAAGATATCCGATTATCCGTGTACCAGATGATTAACACACTCATGGTTATGCAATTGGAAACATACCTAAAAAAAAACTTTTGAACAAACATACTCAGCTTTATTTTCCTCATGTTAAATACCATCGTTTGTCTGAAGATAACTCGCATACTTTAACAGTTTGAAAGTAAACTTAACATAAACTTATTTTTAAAAGACCAAACGAGATAATAACAAGTATTTGGACAGGTACTTCAAATGCATTTGTGTCTTGCATGGTAGCAAATTGTGAAAACAAATATATAAAAAAAAAAATCGTTACTTTACAAACACTTCCAGAATGTGTCTTTTAAAATTATTCTGAAAAAGAACCGTTGGAGATTATAGAATCAAACGGAGGAACAAAACTCGTACTAAACACAGGTACTTAGGAACTGTTAAAATTTGCCAGCAAAAAGTATTTTTCAGGCACTTCACTTAATAAGTACTTATGTAAACCAGCAAACGAAAAAAAAATCAAATGAAGTGGAGATTCGTTATAAAGTCGCGGATGAGAAGAACCACTTGTGCACGTTTAACATGTACCACACGCCTTCCTCATGTTTGATTAATGGTAGAAACGTTGATCACTTCTTTGGCAAAGACCTTCCAAACATTCTCCAAATAATAAACACTGACATTCAGTCAAATACTAAATCGATAAGTGACCGAAAATGTCTGTAAAGTATGGAGTTGATGAACCTGACACGCTTCTAGACAGTAGTATTGAACAGGACTCCCGAAAAGAAGCGACTGACTCACACGTAGTAGAGAATGCCCCCTGTGTGGAAGAGAATGCCCCACTAGTAGTAGAGCAGGACTCCAGACAATGACTCCCGAATAGACGATAATGAAGCGGACACAAATATCGAGATAGAGACAGAAGCTGAAGATGAATTGACCAAAAATACGGAGACTGATTTAGAAGTAAAAGGTGAGGCTAGTTTTGATATTGATTGTGCCACCCAAACAGACTCGGTAGAAAATGCCATTCAAAAGGAAATGAAGATGATGAATGAACTACTGTTAGCTACTAAATTCCATTTCAACATTTTTTAACAGGAGACTAGATTGCAACTTTCACAATTAAGAGATGAAATCACAAGTGTTAAAAATATAATCTCGATAGCTAACCAGCAATCAACAGATAAAGTAGAAACAGTTAGTCAGAGTACGGATTAACTCAGGAAAGACATAAAACAAGCCAACGACGCACTTCACAGGAAATTACAATCAGTGCATGATAATATAAAGAAGATAATCCCATCGACAGCGAATATGGCGAAACGGTTGGTACAAAATGAACGCAGTGAAAGAGCTACAACGGAAANATGACTATCAGATGCAAACAGGAAGAAACGGTTTCCGCAGTTACGCATCTGTTCGAGGCTCAAGGAATGGCGATTCATGTGACGGAAGGGATGGCCAAATAATAAATTAAAAATTATCTAAATCGATATCAGAACAGTAGTAATTATGGACAGCAACAAAGACATTGTGAGTACTGTCATTACAATAATCACTACACTAATGAATGCAGACGATTGACTTCGGCTCAGTAGGAACGCGTAGACAGACACAAACATGTACTGAAACACAATAAAGTTAAGATTTGTATATGTAATAAATCTGAAATAGTGCTAAAATAAGGTGATATAGACCGTGTCTTTGATGCCAGTATTAAAGTTTCTGATTACTCTAAACAATGTCATAATATGTCATGCAATAATAATGATGTTTCATTCTCAAGCCCTATTGCAAATGAAGGATTAAGTTGTTGCGAACATACAGATATTTCAGCAGGGTCTACATTAGAATTTTCAAAAAAGGGACTTCATATCGTAAGTTTAAATATTCAACACTTTATGCCAAAACTTGATGAAATTAAGTACGTTTCGTTGTCTGAAAAATGTAATGTAGATGTTATTGTTATATAAACAAAGAAACGGCGATTCACGTGACTATCTGTTGCAAACCGGAAGTTATGGCTACACAAATTACGCACCAGGACGAGGCTCGAAGAATGGCTATTCACATGACGGAAGAGACAGTTTTCAGACTCACACCGGCAGTTACGGCTACGGAGAGCATGCACCAGGTAAGGGCTTGAGGAATGGCGACTCACGTGACGGGCGAGATGACTATCAGATGCAAACAGGAAGAAACGGTTTCCGCAGTTACGCATCTGTTCGAGGCTCAAGGAATGGCGATTCATGTGACGGAAGGGATGGCCAAATAATAAATTAAAAATTATCTAAATCGATATCAGAACAGTAGTAATTATGGACAGCAACAAAGACATTGTGAGTACTGTCATTACAATAATCACTACACTAATGAATGCAGACGATTGACTTCGGCTCAGTAGGAACGCGTAGACAGACACAAACATGTACTGAAACACAATAAAGTTAAGATTTGTATATGTAATAAATCTGAAATAGTGCTAAAATAAGGTGATATAGACCGTGTCTTTGATGCCAGTATTAAAGTTTCTGATTACTCTAAACAATGTCATAATATGTCATGCAATAATAATGATGTTTCATTCTCAAGCCCTATTGCAAATGAAGGATTAAGTTGTTGCGAACATACAGATATTTCAGCAGGGTCTACATTAGAATTTTCAAAAAAGGGACTTCATATCGTAAGTTTAAATATTCAACACTTTATGCCAAAACTTGATGAAATTAAGTACGTTTCGTTGTCTGAAAAATGTAATGTAGATGTTATTGTTATATAAACAAAGAAACGTCGATTCACGTGACTATCTGTTGCAAACCGGAAGTTATGGCTACACAAATTACGCACCAGGACGAGGCTCGAAGAATGGCTATTCACATGACGGAAGAGACAGTTTTCAGACTCACACCGGCAGTTACGGCTACGGAGAGCATGCACCAGGTAAGGGCTTGAGGAATGGCGACTCACGTGACGGGCGAGATGACTATCAGATGCAAACAGGAAGAAACGGTTTCCGCAGTTACGCATCTGTTCGAGGCTCAAGGAATGGCGATTCATGTGACGGAAGGGATGGCCAAATAATAAATTAAAAATTATCTAAATCGATATCAGAACAGTAGTAATTATGGACAGCAACAAAGACATTGTGAGTACTGTCATTACAATAATCACTACACTAATGAATGCAGACGATTGACTTCGGCTCAGTAGGAACGCGTAGACAGACACAAACATGTACTGAAACACAATAAAGTTAAGATTTGTATATGTAATAAATCTGAAATAGTGCTAAAATAAGGTGATATAGACCGTGTCTTTGATGCCAGTATTAAAGTTTCTGATTACTCTAAACAATGTCATAATATGTCATGCAATAATAATGATGTTTCATTCTCAAGCCCTATTGCAAATGAAGGATTAAGTTGTTGCGAACATACAGATATTTCAGCAGGGTCTACATTAGAATTTTCAAAAAAGGGACTTCATATCGTAAGTTTAAATATTCAACACTTTATGCCAAAACTTGATGAAATTAAGTACGTTTCGTTGTCTGAAAAATGTAATGTAGATGTTATTGTTATATAAACAAAGAAACGGCGATTCACGTGACTATCTGTTGCAAACCGGAAGTTATGGCTACACAAATTACGCACCAGGACGAGGCTCGAAGAATGGCTATTCACATGACGGAAGAGACAGTTTTCAGACTCACACCGGCAGTTACGGCTACGGAGAGCATGCACCAGGTCAGGGCTTAAGGAATGGCGACTCACGTGACGGGCGAGATGACTATCAGATGCAAACAGGAAGAAACGGTTTCCGCAGTTACGCATCTGTTCGAGGCTCAAGGAATGGCGATTCACGTGACGGAAGGGATGGCCTAATAATAAATTAAAAATTATCTATATCGATATCAGAACAGTAGTAATTATGGACAGCAACAAAGACATTGTGAGAACTGTCATTACAATATGAAGTAGTGAAACAATAATCACTACACTAATGAATGCAGACGATTGAGTTCGGCTCAGTAGGAACGCGTAGACAGACACAAACATGTACTGATACACAATAAAGTTAAGATTTGTATATGTAATAAATCTGAAATAGTGCTAAAATAAGATGAAATAGACCGTGTCTTTGATGCCAGTATTAAGGTTTCTGATTACTCTAAACAGTGTCATAATATGTCATGCAATAATAATGATGTTTCATTCTCAAGCCCTATTGCAAATGAAGGATTAAAGTGTTGCGAACATACAGATATTTCAGCAGGGTCTACATTAGAATTTTCAAAAAAGGGACTTCATATCGTAAGTTTAAATATTCAACACTTTATGCCAAAACTTGATGAAATTAAGTACGTTTCGTTGTCTGAAAAATGTAATGTAGATGTTATTGGTTTTTGTGAAACATTTTGAACAAAATTTGTCTGATGTAAATTTAAATATTCCGAATTTTACATACATTCGTAAAGACAGAAGTCAGAAAAAGGTATGCGGAATCTTGTTTTATATAGGTAACCATGTACCATTTAAACATAGGCCAGACTTAGAGCCTGATGGGTTTGAATCTGTATGTATTGAGATATGCTAAAAAAAAACAAAAAATCTGTTAATTTTATTTTTCGTCCAACTTATGACACGCAAAAATGGATAGAAACATTGGAAGCATTACTTGATAAGTTTGAGGGTTTAAATATTGAGTATTTCAATTTTAAATACATTGCTGACAGCAGGTCCTATGAATGCAAAATGTGGTCAAAAACTGTATTAAGGCATGGCCTCGTGCAACTAATAAACACACCAACCAGAGTCATAGATAAATCGTCTTCAATAATTGACCATATATATACTAATCGAACAGACAGAGTAGGTACTACTTGTGTGGCACAAATATCTATAACGACCACTATCCGCATGCATGACAAGGACAATTAACAATATAATCTCGAAACAAGGCACTCACTCCAATATTTGATATAGATGCTTTAAAAAGTTTGTGATATCTGATTTCCAATGTGATCTATCGGTTTCGCAACTAAATTAAATTGAAACTGTTCACGATCCAAATATGTCCCTTTAATCTTTATAAAGAATTTTGAATAGCGTTTTAGAAAAGCACGCCCCTTACAAGCAAAGGATAATAAAAAGCACACATATGCCAAAATGAATAAACAAAGTTATTAAAAGTATGCGCGATCGAGATCACTTCCGCATAATTAAAAACTGGGACAATTATAAACTGTTAATAAAACTACTGCATTAATTCGCAAAAGCAAGAAAGAATATTACAACAATGCTGTTGAAAATGGTACTAGTTCGGCACATATTTGGACAAACTTGAAAATGATATCTTATAATGACAATGATCAAAACTGCGGAGTGAATTTGCCATTTACAATTTTAGTGTTGAGGACAAAAGTAGGATCCAAATTGCATTAAATGAGCATTTTACAAACATATCAAATATTGTTGATAAGCTGAAATTTCACGAAAAAAAACCTTGCTTATTTAAAGTAATATCTCGACAAATCCTTAAAACAGCATGAATTGTCTATAAATGACATTAGTAGTAAAATAACTGGCAATTTAAATGTAAACAAGGCTACGGGAATCGACGGGATCGGTGCAAATATTATAAAATACTGTGGAGAGCATATTGTTGCACCAATTATCTCGATAATAAATAATAGTATTCGTACAGGAATTTTCTCCGATTGGTAAAAGAAGCGTATATTATACCAATATATAAAGACTCAGAGAGAGGACTGTAATAACTATCGTCCGATTTCAATTTTGCCAATTATATCCAAAATGTTCGAAAGACATCTATCAAATGAATTAAAAGAATTATTTCGTAAAATAAATGTGTTGAATAAACATCAGTCAGGATTAATAGAAAATCATTCTTGCCAAACAGCATTGATTCGACTCATTGATGAGTGGCTAAAAGATGATAATGACATGCAACAAAGCAGTGAATGTTTTACAAAAA
>VMBQ01001426.1:170867-207413 GCA_007657795.1 Dreissena rostriformis | reverse complement strand
TATGCTTCGTTTAATTTCTTTCCATTTCATCTTCATTCATTTTCATATAAATGTGTAAACTCTCACCCCCCCTCCCACCCCGTCACCAATATTTTTTACGAACGTACTATTTAAGCAAATGTTTGAAGCCAATTGTCAATCGATTTAACTTTACTGCATTAGCGTTTTACAGGAAATGTCACGTGTCAGTTCAAGTACACAATACTATAATACTCCGCTTTGTGTCATAACCACATTTATCTTGATTTCGAAACAGACGAAATATGTATGCGTGGATTACGTTGGATATTAATGTATTTCATGCCTACGGTAATTCAATCTTAATTTTGTTTAAACATTGGGCATTATTATTAGTTAGGAACGAAAATTAATATTTGACAAATAGTAATTGTTTCACAGTATTTCAATTCTACCTACCACTGTACTACGTCTTATTAAATGCTTTTAACCTAAATCATGGCTATTCAAACCACGAAAGCTAAACAAGTGGGCAACAACAAAAAAAGCTCTAAACCACTCCCCAGACTAAGATAACTCTTACATAATTCAAGCACCCCTTGTGCCAGATACAATAGAAATAGCCGCTAAGCTATGAACATTTCCCAGCCATATCAGATTTCACTCCGCTTGTGCACTATCAACGAGGTTACGCGTGAAAGTGTATTGCAATCTCGACATTCCATTGGTGAAGTTCCATGTTCTCTGATCTATTAATAGCCTCAGATTGTGAATGACCTGTGCGCAAGAATACTACGTAGCACATAGTGGACTATTTTAACCATTCATAATATAAACATACTCTGCGACATGTATAGTGAGCAAATGTAGTTTTTTACTTTTACTATATACGATCCGTTCAAAACTATTCCATTTAACACGATATTCATATTATGTGTCAATTTGTAAATGAATATAGTTCAAGATATTTTTTTTGCGCGTATGCTTACAGGTTCGTTGGTTTCTAATAGCTCAGGCACTCTAAATCGGAATTCGTGGTCTCGAAACCTAAGTCGTTCGCAAGCGAACAACTAAAAACGAATGCGTTTGTTTCGAAGTTGTTCGGCGTGGCAGTCTTTATGAATGAATGGGTGGATGAATGAACGAATGAATGAAATTTGGTGACAGTCCTTTTTTGCTGTTAAGATGTTAGTTCACTATATAACGCAACCCTACCCCTGCTCGATCAGGTCAAGCGTGTTTGGATCAGGACCTGCATGGTAATTTTTTCGACTCTGCACGTGGTCTATTCGATACACGATTGCTTCTGTCGATATAGCTGCGGTTGAGCGTATGTGCATTGATGCGTGTGTCCGTGCGAGCTTGTCAGGAGTGTAACTTCATCATTCATCATGCAATTTTGAAATAACTGAGTACAAATTAAAATATTCGCCATACGGAGTTGGTGTGTCGCTTGTAAAACCCAATTCCCGAGTTCAAAGGGCAATGACATATTTAGAAGTAAAAGGTCAAACTGTTATTGCAACACGCTGCCTCCACATGTTGTTTATTTCTGATAAATTATTTTAAAACTGCATGACGAAGTTACTTACCGCTGCGGCAAACGCATGCCCTGCCGGAACGGGATATATGCCTTTCAGATATTTTGATCGTATGCGGACATATACCCTCCCTGTGGCACACGCCCACCCGGACACTGACCCTGCCGCCATTCCGCCTTTCGTTGCATTACCGGTATGCTTTCACTGTGTGATGAGTGATAATAAAGTAAATACAACACATTAAGTCATTCACTTGCTTATCAAGTATCCATAATTTATCACTTAAAAAATTAAGGCATAGTTAAAGATGAACTGTTATTATGTGGTTATATTAAACATTTTAAACAATGATTGCTTATTATAATCGTATAACTAAGACGTACACTTGGAGAGTTTTCTAACGCAACACTTTTCAAACTTGAATATCTCGGTTATTAATATAATATGATAATTAATAATATTGTGATTACATTTTTTAAATGTGATCATTTGACAACATTCTGAGCAAGCTCACGATAAAATCACTCATTCGTAACGATTGGACTCTTTAGCACGTGGGTATGTATGATTTCATATTTTTGCACGTTGACATGGTGAAACGTTATATTATTCCAAAGTTATTTAAATTTCATCACTAAAGGTGGCTTCTTACATCAGAATAACAAAAAACTAGTTTTTAAAAATGTATGACTCAAATGAATATTCAGGAGCGCAACTGCGCATTTTGGCAAATTGCAGGTTACCTGCAAGGTTATTGGAGATTTTTCTAACGCAACACTTTTCAAACTTGAATATCTCTCTTATTTCAGTTAAAATTGTGAGTGTGATCATTTGACTGCAGTCGGTGCAATCTGACGATAAAATCATTCATCCGTGACGATCGGACGCTTTAATAGCACGTGGGGTAGGTAGCATGCAATTTGCCAAAATGCGCGGTTGCGCTTCTGAATATTCACATGAGCAATACATTGTTATGCCCCCGAAGGTGGGCATATAGTGATCGCACTGTTCGTCTGTCCGTCCGTCTGAAATTCCGTCACACTTTGCGTTTAGGTTTAGAAAATGTGGAGAAAGGGGGCATATGTCATCCTATGGTGACAGGCCTTGTTTAAAATTAACTTTATGTTTTCCTTGTGTAAGAACCCATCTTAAATGATGAAATTGAAAACAAAAAGAATAATATTGCGTTTCACCATTTTCACGTGCAAAAAGACGAAACTATACATACCCCACGTGCTAAAGCGTCCAATCGTCACGGATGAATGATGGTATCGTGACCTTGCTCAGAATGTTGTCAAATCATCACATNCCAGGTGTATATGCATTGTTTGAATAGTCTCCAGGTGTATATGCATTGTTTGAATAGTCTCCAGGTGTATATGCATTGTTTGAATAGTCTCCAGGTGTATATGAATTGTTTGAATAGTCTCCAGGTGTATATGCATTGTTTGAATAGTGAATGTATAGGATTTATATATACATTTATTTACCGAGCTTTCTTTACAATGATACACTGTGTTTATTTATCATTCACTTAAACAAAATGCTGCTCAATATTATTATTCTATTTCAACACTATTTAACAACATGTATGATTACAAAGCATCTTATTTTGGACATTTTATAGTGGTGAGTGGTTGAATGTTTGACTCCCACGCAAAACGCTCGGATGAGCGCCGACTCTTCCCATGACACATTGGTAAATGAGTTTGTGTTTATTTCAATGAACCGTCATTTTTGATCGTTCGCTTGTTGTTTGTTTCATGATACGCATATTACCCGGAAAGTCGATTTTAGGTTGAAGGTGGCATGTAGAGAATAGCAGGGTACTGCCCGATCGTTTTTAAAATACATGTATATCATGCGAGGCTTATAATAAAATAACGGCGAAGCACAGGTCAATATTTCGGACTTTAACAAATGTTTGACAGTGACATGCTCACATCGATCAGTGGACATCCATTACATATGAAACTGACGTTATAAAACGTGAACCCATAATAAAATATTATTGTTCCAATACTGCCTCACATATCCACTAATAACTGTCCCTTACAATCTCATTCCCTTACAATCTCATTCCCTCACAATCTCNAAATCCGGTTTGCAATCAATGAATCCACTTGAATTATAATGTAATGCGAAAACTTGCTGCTTGCTTGTTTTTCATATGACTGTCACGATCTGTGCGGTCCTGACCGGCAGTCTCTGTCCCGAAAGCGCTTTTCTTTTTGTGACGTATGCAGCAGCTTCTGCTTGTGTTTTATTGTCATTTATATAAAACAAAAACTAATGGCGAACCAGTAAAAAATGGTCGATTTAAGTCGACATCATCAGTTGTAACACCGGAAAAAATAGTACGCCCTTTTATTGACAGTATATTAACAGATGTTATAAAATCGGTGCAGAGAAACAAACATGACGGAAATAAGGTCACAGACAAGACTATTTCTAATTGGAAACTCAGTTTTCTGTGGCTCAAAATTGAAACGGAAGGAGATGCATGTGTAAGAAATTGAACATAAATACTCCTTAAAATTCTCGGATTTTGATTTTTACTCATCAATTAAAAATTTCGTGAGTGAAATACCCCTCGGCTGAAAAAATTATCTGGAGCTCTGCTCACACCATCAAAATGTCACTCCCTCACAATCTCACTCCCTCACAATCTCACTTCATCACCTTTGAACTTTCAATCTCATTCCCTAACAATCTCACTCCCTCACCCTCGAACTTCCATTCTCATTTCCTCACAATTTCACTCTCTCACCCTCGAACTTTCAATCTCATTTCCTCACAATCTCACTCTCACCCTCGAACTTTAAATCTCATTCCCTCACAATCTCACTCCCTCGACCTTCACCTTTCAATGTCATTCCCTCACAATCTCACGCCCTCACCCTCCACCTTTTAATGTCACTCCCTCACAATCTCACTCTCTCACCCTCGAACTTTCAATCTCATTCCCTCACAATCTCACTCTCTCACCCTCGAACTTTCAATCTCATTCCCTCACAATCTCACTCCCTCACCCTTCACCTTTCAATGTCATTCCCTCCAAATCTCACGCCCTCACCCTCCACATTTTAATGTCACTCCCTCACAATCTCGCTCTCTCACCCTCGAATCTTAATCTTACTCCCTCACAATCTCACTCTCTCACCCTCGAACTTTCAATCTCACTCCCTTACAATCTCACTCTCTCACCCTCGAACTTTCAATCTCATTCCCTCACAATCTCACTCTCTCACCCTCGAACTGTCAATCTCACTCCCTCACAATCTCAATCTCTCACACTCGAACTTTCAAGCTCATTTCCTCACAATCTCACTTTCTCACCCTCGAACTTTCGATCTCATTCCCTCACAATCTCACACCCTCACTCTCCACCTTTTAATGTCACTCCCTCACAATCTCACTCTCTCACCCTCGAACTTTCAATCTCCTTCCCTCACAATCTCACTCCCTCACCATTCACCATTCAATGTCATTCCGTCACAATCTCACGCCCTCACCCTCCACCTTTTAATGTCACTCTCTCACAATCTCACTCTCTCACCCTCGAACTTTCAATCTCATTCCCTCACAATCTCACTCTCTCACCCTCGAACTTTCAATCTCATTCTCTCACAATCTCACTCCCTCAACCGCCGCATCAAAATCTCACTTCCTCATAATCCATCTAAAAACTAACTCCCTCACCCCACATCACAATCTTACCGACTGCGTTCCTAATTACAACAGGATGTTTTCACTATTTAAGTACAATGTGATAATTCTTGGTATGTTTCTACGTAAATAGAAAAGGTAGCACCTGTCTTTGATTCGGTCTATAGTCCACAAAGTTCATAATCATATTGATTACATAATGGCTAAAACAGCAACACCAACAACTGGAAACAACGAGATCATTTTCACACAAATACATCACGTACATACTGTGTTTCAGCGTGACATATGGAAGCGTCCTAGTGCCAAGTTATGTATGTGGATTGGGCGTCGCTCTGGGAAAACGGGGTTTAATGCATATGTGAAAAGTATCCTCCCAGATTAGCCTGTGCAATCCACATAGGATAATCAATGACGAGACTTTCCGCGTTTATATATTTTTTTTGTTTGAAGAAAGTCTCTTCTTAGCAGTTAAGGCGGAAAGCGTCGTCCCTGATAAGCCTGTGCGGACAACAAAGGCTAATATGGAACGAAACCTTACGCACATACAGTAAGCCTCGTTTTCCCAGAGCGAGGCTCATATATTTTTGGGGAGATAATTAGTCATAATTATGAGATACAACTTATTCCCCAATTAGGTGTTTCGAAGTCATAAATTGGATGTACTAAATCATAAAAATACATTATAATATACTCTCTATGACTTAGAATCGCGTAATAAAGAGCTTATAAAGTACAAAAAACAAGGACTATGGAACTTTGGTACAGAACGCTTCCATACTAATGACCTTTCGATTCCTGCTTTTACGCGGCACTTTGCCAGGCTGATGTATTTTCCACCCGGAATGAAATGGATGCGTCCGTTCTCAGGTAAATCTCTCTCATTTCAATTCATTAGCAACTCAGAGCCGCAAGGTATACGTGTCACTAGCCTGCAATTGCGCTTACAAATCAGCACTGTACGTCGGATAAGCCGGATAAGCCACTGATGTGGATTGCTGATACAGAGGGGAAACTTACAACGGCTGTATTGTAGTTACTTAAGGTAAGAGGAATGTACATACAACTGTTGTCGAATATAAACTAACAAGTTTTTACACGAATGCATGATTTGATTTTGTGAGAAAACGTTTGCTTATATTATGTAAGGCCTATACGTTTTGCAGATTTGAAATGCTTCTTAATACGTCAAAATACAAATATCGTGAAACATGTTGACGAACGAGCTTCGACTGTAAAGTATGAGACTCGCTCTGGGAAAGAGACTTTCTTTAAATGAAAATTCCATAAAAGTGTCGGCCCAGATTAGCCTTAACAGTCTGAAACTGGATTTTCTCTAAGAAGAGACTCCCTTTTAACGAAAAATTCGATACAGTGGGAAAGTGTCGTCCCTGATTAGCATGTGCATGCATTTAGCCCCTTTTTCCCAGAAGGAGGCTCATATTGTTCAGATATTGAACCACATATAATCAAAACTTCGCTCTGGTATGCTACTGCTAGACCAGCAATAATGGGAAATAGTTGGGGGTACATATATTAAGAACAAATTTTAAACATCGGACCATGGGTTCAGAACCCCTGAGCAGAAACTTAAATGTATTATGCATTATTAATTATAATATATTGACATATTATACATTACTACTTAAACAGAAACGACAACAATTACTATTGTACTATGAAAACTATTATTATTATTATTATTATTATAATTGATATTATTATTATTATTATTATTATTATTATTATTATTATTATTATTATTATAAAACTTCCGCTACTTTTAGGATGGAGAGTTCGGATGATGAAGGACCTATTGCGGGGTCATTGATGGATGAAGCCCTTAAAATCCTGAAGGCGGAAGGGTTCACACTTCCGGGAGATGTCGTGGAGACCCTTCAGACAGTTGGGCGCACCAACGCCGACGCCCGCAAGAGGGGCTCGTTAAGAGGCCACCGGATGTGTGAGGTGCAGTCGAACACCCGGAAGATGCGCAATACGCGGGAGCATAGTTCCGGGCGGCGACCGAGCGAGGAAGTATCTCCAGAGGATGCGGCCACGCATTCTGAAGATGAACGTGATTCCAGATTTACCGAGGCATCAAAAGACGCACGGAGCCCGTCGACAACCGGGTCAAGGTCCTCACATTCGGTACTCCAGCGCGAGGAGTCTGGCGACTCAAGCAGCACGTGTAGCGCTAGCACCATAAAGGAGCGCCAGGTGTCGGGTCAAAGAAGGGCGGCAGACTATGAAGATAGCTCTTCGTGTCGATCTCAATCAGACGGCAAATCCCGTGCCAGGCGACAGGCGTCGTGCGACTCGAGCAGTACGTGTAGCGCCAGCACCATTAAGGAGCGCCAGGGGTCGGGTCAAAAAGGGACAGTAGACAATCAAGATAGCTCCTCGTGTCGGTATTCTTCACACGGAAAATCCCATGGCAGCCGACAGACGTCACTGGACGGTGAGACGGGGTATAACACTTCCATTGAGAATGCGATGCAGACGCACGAGGCCAGAGCCGAGAATCTCAAAAATTTGAATAAAGATATAGAAGAAAAACTTTCTAAGATACAGCCCGGTGGAATGAAACGCGAAATATCGCGCGACAGCGGCTTCACGGAGGCTTGTTCTACTCCCGTTCAGAGCCTCGCGCCGCGTCTTCCTCAGCAGCGAGCCATCGCAACTAACTCCGCAACCCAAGACTTCAATGACATCGCCGTGTCAAACTCTAACATTACTGAACGCTTTGTGACCACCGACAAAGGCGACTTGCACTCTGTGACGTCAGTAGCGTCCGATCACACGGGAGCGGAAATGGTGTCCACCAACAATGAGGTAACAGAAGACGGAACAGTGACGTCGTCGAATGCGCGACTTGAAAACCAAGAGTCTAATACTACCATGCTTAATGTGGTCGATACAAATAGTGACTCCGCCATCGCCAAAGAAGAGAATTATGAATCGGTGAATAAATCATTGAAATCTTCCAAGAAAGATATTGTTTCAACGACGGACGCCGGGGTAACGACGGCGGCGACGCGCCACGCCTTGTCCGTGGAGCAGGGCTTGTACAAGGAATCCAAGAAACAGGAAACCTCGGCCGACGGCCAAACCGCTTCCGGTGAAATCAGACTCGATCAACAGCTCGCGCGAAATCAAGAAATCAACAACATCGAGACGGGTGACGACGGGACGTCAAAGAGCGAAAATAAAAACATACACGAGAAAAGCCTTACGTCCAAAACAATGCGAGAAGAAAAATTCGGTGCTGACAACGATCCAATTTCCGGGACGTTAATTGCCTCACAGAACATAGATCAGAATACCAAGCATTCGGAGAATGTGGAAACAAAAACGCTCGCAGACGGCAGTGTTATCAAATCAAGCGATGAGTCGCAGATAACAACTGAGAATGAATCGTGTAACACGGAGCAGAAGACAGTTAAGACGCTGCCGGGAAGCGGCGGCAGTAGCGTGGAAAAAGTGAACAAATCAAGCAATTCCTCTGTCACTGCATCATCAAAGAAGCGGATTGGTAGTACAATATCTGACGCTGGCAAAAAGTCATTCGAAGAAACTGAAGATTCGAAATCTGTGTCAAGTTCGTTTTCCGGCCAGTGTGAGTCAACGGAAATTAAAGACGGAGTAAAATTGCATCGCACTATGTCGTCGGAAAATTCTAGTGAAAGTAAGGTCAAGTCGACCCGATCAGTGACGTCACATTCGTCGAATTCCGTTCGTGGCATTCCGGAAAGAGATCCGTCTGGACGACGGCTGTCGGACTCAAGTGATGATTCGGTACACACAAATGTGTCCGGAGTTAGTCGAGAAAATATCCGGCCTCCGACCTATGAAGAAACGTTGAGCAATCTCTCTCGCAGCGGAAGTTTGGCGTCCGTGTTTTCCCGCCAGGACAGCTGTGCGTCGTCCATTGCTTCGTCTGCCGGAGCATTTAATGAGCGGCAAAGACAAAAACAGGAAGAAAGAGATAATTATGCACAAGATACAAAACGAACGGAAAGAAAGGATAATTATAACGATCAAAGTGGACTTTTAACGCGAAGACTCAATAGCTACTCCTCTGATTCGACGTTAAGCGCCGACTGTAATGATTTTGACAGACACGACATAACACAGCCTGTTCGGCGAGAGGATAATTCCTACACAAGGTCGCGGACAGCGCCGGATGTCGGAGGGTCCCGAAACAGACGTGTGACTTCACAAGGTGCCGGTGAGATTACTCAGAGAGATTTGGTCGAGGCTCGCCGAAGCGTAAGATCCTCGCTCCGTGGCCATGACGACATGTTCCTAAATGACAAGAAATCAAAAGGCTCATTTGAGGAAGTTGACTTTGACTGTATGGAAACCAAGTCTTTTAAAAAGGAAGTCATGGATATTGTTGACCGATTTTTCGACGACGACGACGATTTCGGCATGGGAATAAGACGGCCTAAACATCGAACTAATCGTATAACAGAGCCGAAAATCCGGGAAATCCACAGCGAAAGAAAGTCACGTGAAAACCCGTACGCTACGCGCCAAGATTTAAGTGCTTTTCAAGACTTAGCGGATAACAGTGACACATTTCATTCTCACATCGATTCGTCTGCTTCTGATTCGGGATTTCCGGTCTCCAGAAATAGCTCACGTATCGACAACAGCACTCTGGGACAAAGAGAGCGTGACATCTCAGACACAGTCAGCGATAGCGGAAAACGCTTCTCAAAATATAAATCGAGAGACTCGCAGGAACATTGTGACACTGGCAATAGATTAAATACTTCCCAGCGCCAGCGGAGCGGAAATGGATATCAGTTTTCACATACGATCGTCCCAAGAGCAACAGACGACAATTCGCATAGGCTGGAGAAATCGATTTTCAAAGGATCAGACGGTCGCCAATCGATGTTTAGCAGACAGGATGAATTCAGAGTAGCAGACACAATTACTAGTGCCAGTAGTGGTGGTTCTAACTTTACGCGCAATCGGAAGTATAACGAAACTACCGGACAGTTCCGTGTAAATTCCGGGATGGCAGAAAGTGAATCCATGCAGTCGCTGCCGTCCGATGTCAGCACGGATGATTTAGTGGATTTTGACCGAACTCTCAGTTTACCGGATGTGACTCAGGGGTCGGACGGGCGCTACGTTGTCCGGGGGCAGCCCGGGGGTGGGGGAGACACCCGGAAGGACGTGGAACGCAAGGAGCGCATAGACAAGGCGTTGTCATGGATACGATCAGAGCTGGTATGAAGTAAACACTGCTTGAAAACACATGCACTCAATTAAATTAACTTGTAAACCATCAAGTAAGTTAATTTTCGTCGATTATTTTTGCATAGAATTTAGTGTCGTCAAGGGTATAATGACGTGTAATAACACTAACTCTCTAAAATGCCTCTTATTCAATCTGTGATCTATTTTACCTACTACTACTATTACTTCTACTGCTTCTGCTGCTATTTTTACTTCTACTGCTTTTACTACTACTGCTATTACTACTACTGCTATTACTACTACTACTACCGCCATCACCACCACCACCACCACCAAAACCACCACAACACGAACCACCACCAATACCACCACCATCATCATCACCGCCACCACCACCACAACCGCCACCACCACCACCATCATCACCACCACCACCACCACCAACACCACCACCGCCACCGCCATCGCCGCCGCCGACACCACAACCGCCACCACCACCACCACCACCACCATCATCACCACCACCACCACCACCACCACCACCGCCGCCGCCGCCACCGCCGCCGCCACCGCCACCACAACCGCCGCAACCGCCACCACCACCATGTGTGTCATGGCACCACAAATACGTGTATTTGTTATGTGCATAAAATATAATACAAAGACTTAGCCAATGAAAAGAAAGAAGATAATATTGTTTCAAATAAGATGCCCTGTTATAACGCCTAGTATGTATAAATAGTATTTAGTAATTTATAACATGTGAACATTTGTATGTGCGTGTTTTGTATGTGCGTGTTTTGTATGAATGTACACTTGCACGATTATGTAATAGTGTCTGGTTATTCCTTGTTATTCTGTTTACCGTCAAACCTGCCGTATAAAAAACTTCGAGGTACTGGTAGCTTATACACGTGCAAAGCATGTAACTCCTGGAAACACAGGTAACCACCGCGAGATGAATGTAATGTCGTCAGCACGGAATGCCTGCACAATAACTTATATTGTCATGTGGCGGGCTATACAGGGGCGGTGATAGGCAGTACGTGTGTTTCGAAGTTGATGAAGTCCCTCCGCGCATGAGGCTGCAGTATGTGTAGACCTGTAGCGTGTTCCAGTACTCCTACCTTATCAACTTACTAGACATGAGGCTGCAGTTTGTGTAGACCTGTAGCGTGTCCCAGCACTCCTACCTTATCAACTTACTAGACTCGCGAAGGGTGGGACGAATTTTGAATTATTTGGTGAGAAGCGCGTGTAACAACCACTGCGCTAACCGGACATCCCCGGTGACAGACAGGGTTCTTTGAATTACCTACATACATATTTATAACATTAAATTAGCTATCGTCATTCGCAGCTCTTGACCGGTCAGTAGTTAACAGTCATCATCATAATCATCATCATCATCATCATCATCATCATCATCATCATCATCATCATCATCATCATCATCATCATCNTGTTCATTTTCGTTTATTTCGGTTCATTTCTCCATTTTAGTACCCGAAAGAAAAAAAAAACAAAAAAAAAATCCATACCTACCGACCCTTTTTTTTCCCGAAAGGGACCAGACACTGACCTATTTTTTGTTTGGCCTAAGCATATCGGTTCTCCTCTAGCACCGCCTGTTCACTGTAAAATTGTGCAGCCAGGCGCACGTACGGAGGTGTGCACTCCGGGAGCTCTTTGTTATTTCCAGGCGCTTATTTTATCCTACAACAAGTATATTAATTACACAACCTGACTCTAGATGAAAGAAAAACAGAACCTTTCATTTCTAGAAGATAGCGTAGGCTCCGATATGATATTATTGGGAGCATGCTAAACGAATTATGCATTAGAACAGATGTACAAAATTAGGTATATATTTTAGTTGCTCAACAACAATATGTTTCATTTTCCTACGTCATTCCATTAATTTTATGCAATGCAAAGAAAATGCTACTTTCATGGTAAAACATGATGTTGAATTAGCCATGTTTTTTATTTGCTAAAGAACCACATGTTTCCTACGTCATGCCGTTTTTTTTTCAATTACAATAAAATGCTAGTTTCTAAAAAAACGGTTGAATATTTTAAATAAATAGTCAAATAAAAACTATTTGATTTAAGTTGTTTCGAAAAAGACACTGAACAAAAAATGATATATTATAACCGAATGGAAATTGTTTGTGTTTGCATTTCTTAAATTTTAATGTACATTTAGAAATAACATACGTCATTTTGGGCCGAACTTCTGTTAACGGCCCGCTCCAGATATAACGGCCAGAGCGTCCTTTGACTTGTGTCCATGTCACACTTTTACATGACGCATACTATTTTTGATTGATTTAATAAGAATAAGAATTATTCCACCAACTTCGCGAATTCATTATTTACTTTTAATAATCGAATCAAATAACAATGTTCAGCAAACCACTAAAACAGGTCTGTTCGATGAACACGCGTATAAATATTTGAAATATGTACGGAGGATTCGCGTTAACTTTTATGTTTTTATTTTATTTCCATTCTTCTTCTGTATGTCTGTGTTTTACCTATAGCTATATGCTCAAAAGTATCTTATAATACAAAATAAGCCAACACCCCTATGCTGATGTGGGTGTGATGCAGCTAAGAACTGCGCAGAATAAAAGGCGTTCGCGATCTTTGATCACATTGATATAACTGATTATATTAACCAAAACAAACGCCATACATCTTGAGGAAAGATATTTCTTGATCTACGATATGTAAAGATGCATCACAATGTGAGTTTCAAGTTTAATTGTGGGATCGAACAATAAACAGTGTTGTTTTCGGGTCGCCGTTCTATAGATACATGTTTAGAACGTTTAATAGGTCGCCGTTCTATAGATCGTCTTATTGTTCTACATGTATACAGCGTTCATTAGGTCGCCGTTCTATAAATTGTCTTATTAAATTTCATATATGCATCGTTTATTAGGTCGCCGTTCTATAAATCGTCTTATTATATTTCATATATGCATCGTTCATTAGGTCGCCGTTCTATAGATCGTCTTGTTATACTTCATGTATACAGCGTTTATTAAATCGCCTTTCTATAGATTGTCTTATTATACTTCATGTATACAGCGTTTATTAGGTCACCGTTCTATAGATCGTCTTATTATACTACATGTATACAGCGTTTATTAGATCGCCGATCTATATATCATCTTGTTATACTACATGTTTACAACGTTTATTAGATCGCCGTTCTATATATCGTCTTATTGTACTATATGTATACAGCGTTCATCACGTCACCGATCTATAGATCGTCTTATTATACTAAATGTATATAGCGTTTATTAGATCGCCGTTCTATAGATCGTCTTATTATAATACATGTATACAGCGCTTATTAAATCGCCGTTCTATAGATCTTCTTGTTATACCACATATATTCAACGTTTATTAGATCACCGTTCTATAGATCGTCTTATCATACTACATGTATATAGCGTTTATTAGATCGCCGTTCTATAGATCGTCTTATTATACTACATGTATATAGCGTTTATAAGATCGCCGTTCTATAGATCGTCTTATTATACTACATGTATATAGCGTTTATTAGATCGCCGTTCTATAGATATTCTTGTTATTATACATGCATATATCGTTTATTAGATCGCCGTTCTATAGATCGTCTTATTATACTACATGTATACAGCGTTTATTAGATCGTCGTTCTATAGATCTTCTTGTTATACTACATGTATGCAGCGTTCATTCGATCGCCGTTCTATAGATCTTCTTGTTATACTACATGTAGACAGCGTTTATTAGGTCACCATTCTATATATCGTCTTGTTATACTACATGTATACAGCGTTTATTAAATCGCCGTTCTATAGATCTTCTTGTTATACTATATGTATACAGCTTTTATTATGTCGCTGTTCTGTACATCGTCTTATTATACTACATGTATACAGGGTATATAAGATGGCCGTTCTATAGATCTTCTTGTTACACTATATGTATACAGCGTTTATAAGGTCGCCATTCTATATATCGTTTTATTATACTTTATGTATACAGCGTTTATTAGGTCGCTGTTCTATATATAGTCTTATCATACTACATAAGGTAAACCAAGGTCACTCCAGATGACAGCATTGTCCAGTNTCTATCTATCTATCTATCTATCTATCTATCTATCTATCTATCTATCTATCTATCTATCTATCTATCTATCTATCTATCTATCTATCTATCTATCTATCTATCTATCTATCTATCTATCTATCTATCTATCTATCTATCTATCTATCTATCTATCTATCTATCTATCTATCTATCTATCTATCTATCTATCTATCTATCTATCTATCTATCTATCTATCTATCTATCTATCTATCTATCTATCTATCTATCTATCTATCTATCTATCTATCTATCTATCTATCTATCTATCTATCTATCTATCTATCTATCTATCTATCTATCTATCTATCTATCTATCTATCTATCTATCTATCTATCTATCTATCTATCTATCTATCTATCTATCTATCTATCTATCTATCTATCTATCTATCTATCTATCTATCTATCTATCTATCTATCTATCTATCTATCTATCTATCTATCTATCTATCTATCTATCTATCTATCTATCTATCTATCTATCTATCTATCTATCTATCTATCTATCTATCTATCTATCTATCTATCTATCTATCTATCTATCTATCTATCTATCTATCTATCTATCTATCTATCTATCTATCTATCTATCTATCTATCTATCTATCTATCTATCTATCTATCTATCTATCTATCTATCTATCTATCTATCTATCTATCTATCTATCTATCTATCTATCTATCTATCTATCTATCTATCTATCTATCTATCTATCTATCTATCTATCTATCTATCTATCTATCTATCTATCTATCTATCTATCTATCTATCTATCTATCTATCTATCTATCTATCTATCTATCTATCTATCTATCTATCTATCTATCTATCTATCTATCTATCTATCTATCTATCTATCTATCTATCTATCTATCTATCTATCTATCTATCTATCTATCTATCTATCTATCTATCTATCTATCTATCTATCTATCTATCTATCTATCTATCTATCTATCTATCTATCTATCTATCTATCTATCTATCTATCTATCTATCTATCTATCTATCTATCTATCTATCTATCTATCTATCTATCTATCTATCTATCTATCTATCTATCTATCTATCTATCTATCTATCTATCTATCTATCTATCTATCTATCTATCTATCTATCTATCTATCTATCTATCTATCTATCTATCTATCTATCTATCTATCTATCTATCTATCTATCTATCTATCTATCTATCTATCTATCTATCTATCTATCTATCTATCTATCTATCTATCTATCTATCTATCTATCTATCTATCTATCTATCTATCTATCTATCTATCTATCTATCTATCTATCTATCTATCTATCTATCTATCTATCTATCTATCTATCTATCTATCTATCTATCTATCTATCTATCTATCTATCTATCTATCTATCTATCTATCTATCTATCTATCTATCTATCTATCTATCTATCTATCTATCTATCTATCTATCTATCTATCTATCTATCTATCTATCTATCTATCTATCTATCTATCTATCTATCTATCTATCTATCTATCTATCTATCTATCTATCTATCTATCTATCTATCTATCTATCTATCTATCTATCTATCTATCTATCTATCTATCTATCTATCTATCTATCTATCTATCTATCTATCTATCTATCTATCTATCTATCTATCTATCTATCTATCTATCTATCTATCTATCTATCTATCTATCTATCTATCTATCTATCTATCTATCTATCTATCTATCTATCTATCTATCTATCTATCTATCTATCTATCTATCTATCTATCTATCTATCTATCTATCTATCTATCTATCTATCTATCTATCTATCTATCTATCTATCTATCTATCTATCTATCTATCTATCTATCTATCTATCTATCTATCTATCTATCTATCTATCTATCTATCTATCTATCTATCTATCTATCTATCTATCTATCTATCTATCTATCTATCTATCTATCTATCTATCTATCTATCTATCTATCTATCTATCTATCTATCTATCTATCTATCTATCTATCTATCTATCTATCTATCTATCTATCTATCTATCTATCTATCTATCTATCTATCTATCTATCTATCTATCTATCTATCTATCTATCTATCTATCTATCTATCTATCTATCTATCTATCTATCTATCTATCTATCTATCTATCTATCTATCTATCTATCTATCTATCTATCTATCTATCTATCTATGCATACAGCGTATATTAGGTCGCCGTTCTATAGATCGTCTTAGTATATTACATGTATACAACGTTTATAAAGTCGTCGTTCAATAGATCGTCTTGTTATACTACATGTCTTATTATCCTTCATGGATACAGCGTTAATTAGGTCGTCGTTCTATAGATCGTCTTGTTATACTTCATGTATACAACGTTTATTAGGTCGTCGTTCAATAGATTGTCTTGTTATACTGCATGTATACAGCTTTTATTAGGTCACCGTTCTATAGCTCGTCTTATTATACTATATGTAGATCTATACAACGTTTATTAGGTCGTCGTTCAATAGATCGCCTTGTTATACTACATGTAAACTGCGTTTATTAGGTCGCTGTTCTTAAGATCGTCTTATTATACTACATGTATACAGCGTTTATTAGGTCGCTGTTCTATAGATAGCCTTATTATACTACATGTATATATCGCCTTTCTATATATTGTCTTGTTTAACTGCATGTAAAACTACATATCGTTTATTAGGTCGTCGTTTAATATATCATGTAATTGTACTACAATGATATGTCGTTGTCTTTAGGGCGTGTTGCGCACCCAGGACAAGGCTCTCATGACGCAGTTCCAGCGTTGTAACGACTCGATTGAGGAGCTGAAGCGACAGCGGCCCTGGTACGAAGTGTTCAGTGACGAAGAGGAGGGGGAGGAAGAAGCCGGGAGCAAACACTGGCACGATTGGGAGATAGAAGGTACGAATTATAAACTAGGTTTTGACTTGGAAATAGAAGGTACGACTTGGAAAAAACGGGATAATTGGTAAACACTGTCACGACTGAGAAATAGAAGGTAAGACTGGGGAATAGAAGGTACGACTGGGGAATAGATGTACGACTGGTAAACACTGTCACGACTGGGATACAGAAGGTAAGACTGAGAAATAGAAGGTACAACTGGGAAATAGAATGTACGACTTGGAAATAGAAGGTACGACTGGGAAATGGAATGTATGCCTGGGAAATAGAAGGTACGACTTGGAAAGAGAAGGTACGACTGGGATAGAGAAGGTACGACTGGGAAATAGAAGGTACGACTGGGAAATAGAAGGCACGACTAGGAAATAGAAGGTACGAGTGGGAAATAGAAGGTACGACTGGGGAAAAGAAGGTACGACTGAGAAAAAGAAGGTACGACTTGGAAATAGACGGTACGGCTGGAAATGGAAGGTATGCCTGGGAAATAGAAGGTACGACTTGGAAATAAAAGGTACGACTGGGAAAGAGAAGGTACGACTGGGAAATAGAAGGTACGACTGGGAAATAGAAGGAACGACTAAGAAATAGAAGGTACGAGTGGAAACTAGAAGGTAAGACTGGTGAATAGAAGGTTCGACTAAGAAATAGAAGGGACGATTTGGAAATAGACGGTACGATTTGGAAATAGAAGGTACGACTGGGAAATAGAGGGTACGACTGGGAAATTAAAGGTACGACTGGGAAATAGAAGGTGCGACTTGGAAAAAGAATGTACGATCGGAAAATGGAAGGTACGACTGGGAAATAGAAGGAACGACTGGGAAATAGAAGGTACGACTGGGAAATAGAAGGTACGACTGGTAAATAGAAGGTACGACTGGGAAATAGAAGGTACGACTGGTAAATAGAAGGTACGACTGGAAAATAGAAGGTACGACTGGGAAATAGAAGGTACAACTGGAAAATGGAAGGTACGACTGGGAAATAGACGGTACGACTGAAAAATAGAAGGTACGACTCGGAAATAGAAGGTACGACTGGGATTTAGAAGGTACGACTCGGAAATAGAAGGTACAACTGGGAAATAGAAGGTACGACTCGGAAATAGAAGGAAAGACTCGGAAATAGAAGGTACGACTAGGAAATAGAAGGTACGACTCGGAAAGAAGGTACGACTGGTAAATAGAAGGTACGACTGGGAAATAGAATACGACTGGGAAATAGAAGGTACGACTGGGAAATAGAAGGTACGACTGGTAAATAGAAGGTACGACTGGGAAATAGAAGGTTCGACTGGGAAATAGCAGGAACGACTGGGAAATAAAAGGTACGTCTAGGAAATAGAATGTACGTCTGGGAAATAGAAGGTACGACTCGGAAATAAAAGGTACGACTCGGAAATAGTAGGTACGACTCGGAAATAGAAGGTACGTCTAGGAAATAGAATGTACGTCTGAAAAATAGAAGGTACGACTCGAAAATAAAAGGTACGACTCGGAAAAAGAACGTACGACTCGGAAATAGAAGGTACGACTGGGAAATAGAAGGAACGACTTTGAAATAGAAGGTACGACTGGAAAATAGAAGTTACGACTGGAAAATAGAAGGTACGACTCGAAAAAAGAAAGTACGACTCGGAAATAGAAGGTACGACTCGGAAATAGAAGGTACGACTGGGAAATAGAAGGTACGACTCGGAAATAGAAGGTACGTCTAGGAAATAGAATGTTCGTCTGGAAAATAGAAGGTACGACTCGGAATAAAAGGTACGACTCGGAAATAGAACGTACGACTCGGAAATAGAAGGTACGACTGGGAAATAGAAGGAACGACTTTGAAATAGAAGTTACGACTGGAAAATAGAAGTTACGACTGGAAAATAGAAGTTACGACTCGAAAATAGAAGGTACGACTCGGAAATAGAAGGTACGACTAGGAAATAGAAGGTACGACTGGGAAATAGAAGGTACGACTCGGAATAGAAGGTACGACTCGAAAATAGAAGGTACGACTTGGAAATAGAAGGTACGACTGGGAAATAGAAGGAACGACTGGGAAATAGAAGGTACGACTGGGAAATAGACGGTACGACTGGGAAATAGAAGGAACGTCTAGGAAATAGAATGTACGTCTGGGAAATAGAAGGTATGAATCGGAAATAAAAGGTACGACTCAAAATAGAAGGTACGACTCGGAAATAAAAGGTACGACTGTGAAATAGAAGGCACGACTTGGAAATAGAAGGTACGACTGGAAAATAGAAGGTACGACTCGGAAATATAAGGTACGACTGGGAAATAGAAGGTACGACTCGGAAATAGAAGGTACGACTCGGAAATTGAAGGTACGACTGGAAAATAGAAGGTACGACTCGGAAATAGAAGGTACGACTGGGAAATATTGGCTTGACTGGGAAATAGAGGGTACGATTGGGAAAAGAAGTGATAACGGGTAAACACTGGCGCGACTGGGGAATAGAAGGTACGACTGGGCAGAGAAGGGATAACTGCTAAATACTGGCACGATTGGGCCAAGAAGTAAGACTTTGCAAACACGGGCACGACTGGGAAAAAGAAGATGCGATTAGAAACCACTGGTAAGATTGGGAAAAGGAAGGTAAGACCGGTAAACACTTGCACGACTGGATAAAAAATGTACGACTGAAAAACATTGGGCATTTGAAAATTAAAGGTTCGACTTGCAAACACTTACACGACTGGGCTAGAAAACGTGCGACTGGTAAAGACAGACATGACTGGACATTAAAGAATACGTCTGATAATCATTTATATCACTGTGGAATAGGCTGGTATCTACTACTACAACTGTGAGATAGAAGGTACGACAGGCGAACATACTAAAAACTGACGTGACTGGGAAATAGAAGATTTGATTGGTAAATAATGTCTCAACTGGGCAATAGAAATTATGGCTGGTAAACACTGGTACGACTTTGCAATAGAAGGTATCGCTGGTAAACACTGGTACGACTTGGCAATATAAGGTATCGCTGGAAAACACTGGTAAGACTTGGCAATAGAAGGTATCGCTGGTAAACACTTTTACGACTTGGCAATAGAAGGTATCGCTGGTAAACGCTGGTAAGACTTGGCAATAGAATGTATCACTGGTAAACACTGGTAAGACTTGGCAATAGAAGGTATCGCTGGTAAAAACTGGTAAGACTTGGCAATAGAAGGTATCGCTGGTAAACACTGGTACGACTAGGCTATTGTATGGTATCGCTGGTAAACACTGGTACGACTTGGCAATAGAAGGTATCGCTGGTAAACACTGGTAAGACTTGGCAATGAAAGGTATCGCTGGTAAAAACTGGTAAGACTATGAAACATAATGCATGATTAGTAAACACTGACGTGACTGGGAAATAGAAGGAATTATCGGTAAACATTGGCACGAATGTGCAATAGAAGTAATGCCTGGTTTACACGAGTACAACTGAGTAGTAAACAATAACACGACTAGAAAATAGTAGATACTACTGGAAAATACTCAAACGACATGGAAAAGAACGTGAGACTGGTAAACACTGACACGACTGGGTAAAAGAACGTGAGACTGGTAAACACTGACACGACTGGGCAAAAGAACGTGAGACTGTTAAACACTGACACGACTGGGCAAAAGAACGTGAGACTGGTAAACTGACACGACTGGGTAAAAAACGTAGGGCTGGTAAACATTGGCCATTCTGGGAAATATAAGGTACGGCAGGTAAACATGGGCATGATTGGAAAATAGAAGTTACGACTGTTTAACACTATCATGACTAAGAACAAGAACGTATGGCTTGGACACACTATCACGACTGGGCAATATATAGTATGATTAGTAAACATTGGTACGACTGGGCAATATATGGTATGATTAGTAAACATTGGTACGACTGGGCAATATATGGTAGGATTAGTAAACATTGGTACGACTGGGCAATATATGGTATGATTAGTAAACATTGGTACGACTGGGCAATATATGGTATGATTAGTAAACATTGGTACGACTGGGCAATATATGGTATGATTAGTAAACATTGGTACGACTGGGCAATATATGGTATGATTAGTAAACATTGGTACGACTGGGCAATATATGGTATGATTAGTAAACATTGGTACGACTGGGCAATATATGGTATGATTAGTAAACATTGGTACGACTGGGCAATATATGGTATGATTAGTAAACATTGGTACGACTGGGCAATATATGGTATGATTAGTAAACATTGGTACGACTGGGCAATATATGGTATGATTAGTAAACATTGGTACGACTGGGCAATATATGGTATGATTAGTAAACATTGGTACGACTGGGCAATATATGGTATGATTAGTAAACATTGGTACGACTGGGCAATATATGGTATGATTAGTAAACATTGGTACGACTGGGCAATATATGGTATGATTAGTAAACATTGGTACGACTGGGCAATATATGGTATGATTAGTAAACATTGGTACGACTGGGCAATATATGGTATGATTAGTAAACATTGGTACGACTGGGCAATATATGGTATGATTAGTAAACATTGGTACGACTGGGCAATATATGGTATGATTAGTAAACATTGGTACGACTGGGCAATATATGGTATGATTAGTAAACATTGGTACGACTGGGCAATATATGGTATGATTAGTAAACATTGGTACGACTGGGCAATATATGGTATGATTAGTAAACATTGGTACGACTGGGCAATATATGGTATGATTAGTAAACATTGGTACGACTGGGCAATATATGGTATGATTAGTAAACATTGGTACGACTGGGCAATATATGGTATGATTAGTAAACATTGGTACGACTGGGCAATATATGGTATGATTAGTAAACATTGGTACGACTGGGCAATATATGGTATGATTAGTAAACATTGGTACGACTGGGCAATATATGGTATGATTAGTAAACATTGGTACGACTGGGCAATATATGGTATGATTAGTAAACATTGGTACGACTGGGCAATATATGGTATGATTAGTAAACATTGGTACGACTGGGCAATATATGGTATGATTAGTAAACATTGGTACGACTGGGCAATATATGGTATGATTAGTAAACATTGGTACGACTGGGCAATATATGGTATGATTAGTAAACATTGGTACGACTGGGCAATATATGGTATGATTAGTAAACATTGGTACGACTGGGCAATATATGGTATGATTAGTAAACATTGGTACGACTGGGCAATATATGGTATGATTAGTAAACATTGGTACGACTGGGCAATATATGGTATGATTAGTAAACATTGGTACGACTGGGCAATATATGGTATGATTAGTAAACATTGGTACGACTGGGCAATATATGGTATGATTAGTAAACATTGGTACGACTGGGCAATATATGGTATGATTAGTAAACATTGGTACGACTGGGCAATATATGGTATGATTAGTAAACATTGGTACGACTGGGCAATATATGGTATGATTAGTAAACATTGGTACGACTGGGCAATATATGGTATGATTAGTAAACATTGGTACGACTGGGCAATATATGGTATGATTAGTAAACATTGGTACGACTGGGCAATATATGGTATGATTAGTAAACATTGGTACGACTGGGCAATATATGGTATGATTAGTAAACATTGGTACGACTGGGCAATATATGGTATGATTAGTAAACATTGGTACGACTGGGCAATATATGGTATGATTAGTAAACATTGGTACGACTGGGCAATATATGGTATGATTAGTAAACATTGGTACGACTGGGCAATATATGGTATGATTAGTAAACATTGGTACGACTGGGCAATATATGGTATGATTAGTAAACATTGGTACGACTGGGCAATATATGGTATGATTAGTAAACATTGGTACGACTGGGCAATATATGGTATGATTAGTAAACATTGGTACGACTGGGCAATATATGGTATGATTAGTAAACATTGGTACGACTGGGCAATATATGGTATGATTAGTAAACATTGGTACGACTGGGCAATATATGGTATGATTAGTAAACATTGGTACGACTGGGCAATATATGGTATGATTAGTAAACATTGGTACGACTGGGCAATATATGGTATGATTAGTAAACATTGGTACGACTGGGCAATATATGGTATGATTAGTAAACATTGGTACGACTGGGCAATATATGGTATGATTAGTAAACATTGGTACGACTGGGCAATATATGGTATGATTAGTAAACATTGGTACGACTGGGCAATATATGGTATGATTAGTAAACATTGGTACGACTGGGCAATATATGGTATGATTAGTAAACATTGGTACGACTGGGCAATATATGGTATGATTAGTAAACATTGGTACGACTGGGCAATATATGGTATGATTAGTAAACATTGGTACGACTGGGCAATATATGGTATGATTAGTAAACATTGGTACGACTGGGCAATATATGGTATGATTAGTAAACATTGGTACGACTGGGCAATATATGGTATGATTAGTAAACATTGGTACGACTGGGCAATATATGGTATGATTAGTAAACATTGGTACGACTGGGCAATATATGGTATGATTAGTAAACATTGGTACGACTGGGCAATATATGGTATGATTAGTAAACATTGGTACGACTGGGCAATATATGGTATGATTAGTAAACATTGGTACGACTGGGCAATATATGGTATGATTAGTAAACATTGGTACGACTGGGCAATATATGGTATGATTAGTAAACATTGGTACGACTGGGCAATATATGGTATGATTAGTAAACATTGGTACGACTGGGCAATATATGGTATGATTAGTAAACATTGGTACGACTGGGCAATATATGGTATGATTAGTAAACATTGGTACGACTGGGCAATATATGGTATGATTAGTAAACATTGGTACGACTGGGCAATATATGGTATGATTAGTAAACATTGGTACGACTGGGCAATATATGGTATGATTAGTAAACATTGGTACGACTGGGCAATATATGGTATGATTAGTAAACATTGGTACGACTGGGCAATATATGGTATGATTAGTAAACATTGGTACGACTGGGCAATATATGGTATGATTAGTAAACATTGGTACGACTGGGCAATATATGGTATGATTAGTAAACATTGGTACGACTGGGCAATATATGGTATGATTAGTAAACATTGGTACGACTGGGCAATATATGGTATGATTAGTAAACATTGGTACGACTGGGCAATATATGGTATGATNCTGGTAAAAACTGACATGGGATATATAAGGCACGACTGGTTAATACTGGCACTACTGGAAAATTAGGAGGTACGACTGGTAAAAATTGACATGGGATATATAATGTACGACTGGTAAAACACTGACATGACTGTGAAATAGAAGGAACGACTGGAAACCGTTACCCGTCTGGGAAAAAGAAGAAATGAGCTGATATTCAATACTTAATGTACAATAATATTAAACTATTTTATGGGCATATGTAGCCTCTCAGCTTTACATACAAGTGAAGATATTTATCGCTTGTGAACTATTTGTCCTTCAGAGTTTGACCGCGACTTCCTGTCGGAGCGAGCCGGGCGCGGTGGTCTGTTCTCTCGCACGTCAGGTATCTCCGGGAGTATCGGTTTCTCCGGGGGTATCGGCCGCCAGATGGCGTTCAGCCGGGATTCGCAGCGATTCCACATGTCAAGTTTTGACTAGCAAACTGAGGCGGTTGGACCGGAAGTAGATGAGTTTGTCGTGTGCTATCGCATCGATGTGATTTCTCTTGTTGTGTTTGAAATTATAGTATTTTAATGTAAATGGACGAACACAAATACAATTACTTCCCCTTTGAGCTTTGTAAAAAATGTACGTTTAATTTCGCCATAAATTCCCAGATAAAATTAGTTTTACACTTAATGTGAAGTAACATTTCCATGCAGGTCTTTAATTTTAGTCTTTCTGTTGTCAAAGCGTTTTGTCCTTAATTACCATTCAATTGTTAGAAACTTTATGATGTTAAAGCTTTATTTAAACAATGATTGTTTGTTTGTTATAAACTTTATGTTGTTATTGCTTTTTGTCAACGATTATTATTTATTTGTTAGAAAGAATGTAAAACATTGCCATGATAGTGCCATGATATCTGCGTCATTTTTAAATAAAATTTTAAAGTCACATCATGAACTTTCTCCTATAGGTTTTATACAAACATTTACCCAAACCACGAATCTTATTCTGCGTAGCTTAATTTCTGTCGCGTCTCTTCGTGTCAAATTATTTTATAAAATAATACACAGGCTAATCTGGAACTTCACTTTACGCACAAACATTAAGCCCAGTATTCCCAGAACGCGACTCAATTTGTGCTGCATTACTCCCTTTAAAGCTTTGCATAAAATGAAAATCTCAAAGCATTGTTATTTGTTTGCAAAAAAAGTAATGTGTTAATACATGCGATGACACAGACTGCCCAATGACAACGAATGGTCAATACTCCCCAATTCTATACACGTGACTGTTTCATCAATTAAAAGATGTAATTATGAATCCAGTAAATATAATACAGCAACAATAGCATGGTAATTCTATATAAACATAACCATACATAACTCGATTTGGAAAGTAAACGTTACATTATTCGTTGACTATTTCACTCTGATCGTTCAAAAGAAGATAATGCAAGAAAATTCGGGGGAAAAAATGAAGCGATAATTTTAACGTGCGCACATCAATAAGCTATTTGTAAAAACAACTTCAAATATGTTTACAATGTCATATATTTATTCAAAGCGCCGTAGGCGCTTAAGGCATAGGGCTAGATTTAGTGTGCTTGGGAAGAAGTTTAGTTCTTTAAAAAAAGATAGTTCAACTATGTATATAGATGTCAATATCAATATACACAGTCAAGCTACCTTTTTTTAAGAAGACGTTTCGTCGGAAGTTTTTTATTGATTTAGTATGTGTATGCATTATTGTAAACAGGTTTATAAAAATCAAGGCTGCAGCAGCATTTTTTCAAAAGTCACAATGCATAGTCGATCATTGAGTCTTTGCCATCGAGCGCCTATGCTCTACAGATCCGGTAGAGGTTCGTCTACATAGGCGGTGAAGATATGTGGCTGGTAACGAGATTTTGACCCATCTGGCTGGGTCTGTCACTTTTTGTGTGTCATGTCATAAATGCTGAATGCCTGTTTTGGATGAAATGATCTTCTTATTCAACCAGTATCGGTACATGTTATGCTGATCAGTTTGTGTTGATAATATCTCCATTGATCGCGTATCTGGATGAACATAATAAATTTCAAAGTACGGAATTAATTGTACTAATATTAATCCGTAAATACTCATGGTTGCTATGGGAACAAAAAATGTTCTTTTTTCATATTTATTACTATTTTAAAGAATTTAAGCCAAAAAACGCACAGAAAATCAACAAAATATGTTCTGGACAGATATGGAACATCATTAACATGTTTATAATATACATACATGTATGCACATTTTCTGGAAAAAGGTGTGTATTCAGAAATTGAACATTTTGTACAGCTATGAACTTAAAACTAAAACGAATAACTCCTCATGATACAATTTGTGTTGTTTGTCTGTACTGCCAGACATTATTTTGTTTATTTAGCAATTCAATTTCGTTCCATGATTGATAAAATTAAGTAGACAAAATACATTAAGTTAACAGTTGTTATGAAAACAGTAATTTGTGGATTGCATTTACATGCTGTTTGTGATCAACAATGTATTTTAAGTTAATATATTATTTATCTTCGCATAAGTTTTAAAACAAAATTCACTAGTGCATTTCATACGTAGAGATTCAAAAACATGATTTTCTGGGTTGACGCCTAAATAGCAGGTTTGATATGATTTACACCTTGCATTGTTTACACTGCACCTACATGTATACCATGTGACTTTAAGATTTGCGAAGAACTACTTTTATTGCGCACGCACTTATAAAGTGGTAAATCGGAGTTATACAAATTTGGTTTTTGGCAGTCAGCCAAGTCAGCAAGGCTCAGAAATTGGTATCAGTACTATGGCCTAGGGGCTTCGCCCCAGGCCAAAAACAATATTGCTCTCATTTTAGTATGTTGTATAACTACATCATTATAGATTTTGATTAAGTGTATAAACAGTTTAAACGACCTATTATATTTACCCATGTCATAAACACGGTTCACAGTAGTTACACCTCAACATTAGTTTATAATTGTATAATAAAGTGTAATGTAAACAAATGAAGATATGTGGTTTATACTAGAAATGATCATGAATTCAAATCGACTCGAAATATTTGATATACAAAATTACACTGCCTTCAGACGTGTAATTCTTATATCCATTGTTGTATATGAACTCAACATCAAAAGCGCCAATAAACATAAATAACATATAAACAGCGGCCTTTGACAACGGTGAAGACAATGCAGTCAAACTATTAAACACATGATATCAAGCATCGCCATGTTGTAGTTATAATGTCATACATTTGACAGATGCTTTTACCCAATCGACTGAGAATTCGATCGAATACGATGTCTTTTGAAGCGTCCTTTATAGACAAGAGGGCTGGAAGTCTCTCTGAAATTAGAATTTAAATATCTTCATAAAAGTTCTATCGGCCATTGAATAATGTTTGAGGATGAGCAGTAATTCGAGCGTTTGTTTCGTATTTCAGCATTGCCAAAAGAAATGAAAATATATTCCACAATGGTTTATTTCGACAATGCACGTCTGATGATGGGATAAACTAGCATGTGTGTGCCCATTTGATGTGCTTTTTCCCATTAAACGTATTCCATGCATGTCGTCTATCTATTTATGCTGCCGACTATTTGCACACGCTGAAATATGTAAATTGCTGCTGTTTTTGATTTTGTATGTGTATGAAATCCTGTGTAATCAGTTTGTTTGTGCGAGTTCTTGTTTACGCCTCATAAGGTTTTGTTTGAAGAGTAAATGTATGTTAAAATTAATGCATTATGTATTGATAGGTATGAGTAATCCTCTCATATAGTATTATTATAATGGTTAATATGTATTTCCTGCTGTATTGCTTTCCCGGGGGGGTAACTTCCCAAATTTTAGGGTAGGGGTGTCCCGCTGAGACTTCCGAAATGTGACCCATTTTAATACCGAAACTCTGATAAAGTAGACCCATTTTGATACGAGATTTTTGAAAAAGCAGACCCATTTGTATACGATACCATTGAGAAAATGGACCCATTTCAATACAGGAATTTGATAAAGTGGACACATTTCATACTAGAATTGTAATCTCTATCATATCAATACAGTATACGTATTNCACATGGTATACATGTAGGTGCAGTGTAAACAATGCAAGGTGTAAATCATATCAAACCTGCTATTTAGCAGCACATCATTTAGTGTTCGCACTTCATTATTTTGCCCAATCTGTTTTTCATGAGGTGGATTTGGCACATCCCTCTTTTAGCCCTATATCATGATAGTTCATCATTGAAACTACCAGGTACTGCCCCTGAATAAATAAATAAATAGTCCAGAAACATATTTACTGAGAACATTTAATCAGTTTTCTTAAGCTGTAACCTCTTGGTCATGTCTGACAATTCATTGAAAATATGCAGTTTCAAAAGCATTACCACATATTTGTGTAGTTGGTCGTGCTTTATGAGAAAGATAATTTTTTCTTTCTACTTTCTATATTTGTTGTTATGAATCTTAGATCATCATTGCTTTCATGTTAAACTTGATCATGAACACAACCATTAATATTGACATCCAAAACTATACATTTTGACAATAATAGAAACATTTAAATATGTACCAATAAAAATAATCAAATATACATTGTAAATAAACACATTCCTGACAAATGCATTTATGCTATCATTACGCATGGAATTGTCATCGCTAAACTGTCATTGTGAGATTGCACAAAGATTTACAACATAAATTTGATATTAGTTTTTAATAAAACCTTGTTCAGTTCACAGTCTGTTAAATGTTATACAATAATTTTAAGTACATGAAATGAACGTAGAATACGTCTAAGGGAATATATGCCCGTAACGTGTTCAACGAAATGTTAATATTGTCATCATAGAAAAGTTCAACAACAAATGATAAATTGAGAAGTGTTTAAGATTTTGACAACTTCCTAGGAAAACAGACACATAAATAGCGTCTAAAATCGTCGTTATGACCGCCAAAACGACTCATACAAACATCATGATTGGTGTAATAGATTCATTAAACATGAAATTCCATCCTTTAAGATCAACTTTGATTTTTTCATGAGAAAAACAAATGATAAACTTAGTTACCTTACCATGACAAAAACCAGGAAGTTTATCCAAAAATTGTCACTGTCGACTGTGCCCTACTGTATTCATTGTTATAAAAGCTGAGGTTAATTTAAACCAAAAAAAAATCAAGAGCAAATACGGAAAATTTAAGTTCCACTGACTTATTTTTATTGGTTTAGATTATAGTTCAAAGTTAAACTATTATTAATGGCAAACAAAAAAAGTTGTTCTTGTTTTGACAAACTCCGCGAAACGGTAGTTAGAGGCCGTCAAGTGAGGAACTTATTCTCGCATGAATATGTAAACAATTAAAACTATGTTGTAGCCAATGCTTAGCAATTTTGATTCAATAATATTTTTTTACACTTTTTATGACACTGTCATGTTATATAGTGATTTTCTGTATTTACAAGCCAGGTTATTGAGATCTGCGAAGAACTACTTTTATTGCGCACGCACTTATTAAATGGTAAATCGGAGTTATACAAATTTGGTTTTTGGCAGCCAGCCAAGTCAGCTAGCCTCAGAAATTGGTATCAGTACTATGGCCTAGGGGCTTCGCCCCAGGCCAAAAACTAAAATGGTACTTCTATTGACTAGACATTCTTGTAAGCATATACAGACCATCTTATTGTTTTTCTTGCTACCGGGAAACCTTGGCATTAAACAAGCATTGATTCATCATAAACAGTGGCGCTATATACCAAAAAAGCAGATTTGTTCACAACGACTTGTTTAATACTTTGTTTTTGAAAGCACTTGTCAATGTCACTGGCCACAAGAGATGAATCCAGTTCAGTGCCGTTAATTTCGATCTTATGACAACGTTACGTCGTTAAAGTCTGCTTATCAAGTTCATATTTTCAAATCATGACGTTATGTCCAGAGCTGTGGTCTAATTATCACGTTGTGTTCACATCTTATAAAGTCATGTTCAGGTATGTGTTTCGTGTGATATGCAGATATGTTAATCACGTGTTGTTCAGATCATTGTGTATTGTGGTGTTCAGATCTGCGAGTCACGTGGTTTTCAGATCTCCACGTACTGGTCTTCTGCAAGGGCACTGAACAAGACAACGTCTTCGTCGTCTGCGGTGTCAGAACGAGGCTGGAAGCTCGACGTTGGGTCCGGAAGTTCATACAACAACCGCTCCCGCCACATCCTCGAGTTGGCGGTGATGTAGTTCCCTTTGCGCATGTATGACATCACTTCCGGTTCAAGTGCAGTCAGGTCAATGTTACCGCGTATCAGCACGATTATTTTGTGTTGCTTTTCATGTTGTTGATGCCTTTGAGCAGCTAAAAATACTTGAACTAAATATGGATTGGAAGAAAAAGTGTTATCAACCAAGAATATACTACATCGACTGTCTTCTATCAGTTTCTTCGTCACCTCAATATCTTGTATAACGTCGCAGGACGTCTGTATGTTGAATGAATTATTTTTCAACAAAGGCAACAGCATGGTCTCGGTGTATGTTGAACATGTCTCCTCGCTGGGATCGAAATTCACCAAGACATCGAAATGTTTACCGGCATATCTGCCTTTACCCGGAATATGACAGCCCGTCTTAGCAAACAGCAGCGACAGCAGCTCTCGCCGGAAGTAGATGCCGGACGCCACCAGCACCACGAAGATGCAAGCGGCCACAATGGTACCTATGATAATGCGAGATCTTGGATTATACGCCTCCGCTTTGTTTAATGGACACACGAACTTATTCCGCGACACGGTGGTTATCTCCAGCCCTTTTTCGCAAACCAGCCTCCTGCGGTCTCGTATCTTGAAATGAACGCGGTCAACAAAGTATTTGAAGGGCATGTTTGTACAGTTGCACACCCATGGGTTGTCGCCGAGAAAGATATACTTCATGGCGGGTAACATTCCTAATTCCCGTACCGTGGCTGCGCTCAGTACCGCCAGGCGGTTGTTGCTGAGGTCCAGTTCCTCCAATAAGGGCAGTCCCGTGAAGACGTTGGGATGCACCGCGTGTAGACCGTTACCTTGGAGATACACCTGTCTGAGAAGGGACAGGTGGCCGAACACTCCAGACGGCAAGACGACAATGAGATTGTCTGCGAGGTGCAGAATTTCCAGACTTTTAAAAGCCTTGAACACGTTTGGCGACAGTTCCGAGATGGCGCTTCCGTTCATATACATCTCTCTGGCACTCATGTTGGTGAACCCGTGCAGTGCTCGTAATGCGGAGGGAGACTGGAAGTGGTTCCCGTCCAGGAATATTGCCTTGGCGGAGGGTGGCAGGAGTTCCGGTACCTCGTTCAGCTTGTGCCGGCACATCGCCACGTGCACATTGCCGCCAGGTGTCAGCTTGTAGCACGTGCACCTGGAATCACAGGCGTCTGTTTCTGGGCACATAAACTGGCTACGTTTCAAGTTGTGCGGTAAGTATATTCCCGTTTCCGTATATATTTTACAGTTTGGAATTTCGAAGTTCGACAAAGAAACCTTTGCATTCCCCACGGTTATTGATGGTTCCGCAAGCCACGTCATGTTACACGCGCACATGACCGGATTGAGCAGCAGACGGTATTTAGTCCACGCACCGCTAAACCACGGCGGAAACGTCTCGATTTCATTATGTTCTAAATTCACTTCCGCGAGTTGCAGTAAGTCCTTGAATGCCATCGGATGCACGTGTTTTATGGCACAGTGTGAGAGGTCGATACTGCGTATTTGGGAGCGTGTGTAATTGTCCTCCGACAGCTGCTGTAAGTCTGTCAGCGCGTTATTGGACATGTTCAACACCTCTAGATTCGGCAATGAGACAGGACTAAACACGCTCCCGGATAATCTCATTGAATTATATGCAACGTTGAGTGTTTTCAGCCTGACCGCATTAGAAAACGTTTCTGACGTTATTTCGAGATGTATGGAATTGTTTTCAAGGTTGAGGTTGGTAAGATTGAAAAATGCTCGGAATACACCCGGAGACATATCGTCTATAGAGTTGTGAGACAGATCCATCGAGACCATGTTTTCAAAATCCGGAAACAAGTTTTCACTCTTTCCGAAAAACGAAGTTATTTGATTGTGGGAGGCATTAAACACTTCCATCTCAGAGAATTTTACATCAGGTGGAATTTTTGTGATATTGTTTTCCTGCAATAACAACGTTGTCAACATCGGCCATGATTTGTGCTCAATATCTGATAGACGATTTTGTGCCAGTGAAAGTGTTCTCAATGACGACAACGGTTCAAACACATTATTAGGAAGCGACTCAAGCTGGTTCTTTTTTAACAAAAGTTCAGATAAATTACCGAGACCCTGAAATGTGCCCGAGTCCAGTAAGCGCATTGCGTTGTTATGCATGTGTAGTGTCTTTAACGACCTCATGTCATGAAATGTATTGTTCGGTAAGGATGAAATGGCGTTTGAATCTAAATCCAGCGTCTCCAGAGAATGTAACCCGGTAAACGTTCCCGCCAATAAGTTTGATACACGATTTTCAGACAGATCCAGAAATTTTAGGTTCGTTAATGAGTCAAAACTGCTGTTGTCCAACTGTGATATGTTATTTTCATGCAGCAATAAGGTTCGTAAAGACGGTTTCGTAAGTACGCGTTTGAAGCTCCGATTGGTTATGACATTGTTCCCGAGGTCGAGGTAAACCAACATGGCGGCCCCGGCGAATTGACCCTCGGATAGCGCGCTCAAGCGGTTGTTGCTTAGGGACAAGCGAAGAAGGCTCTTAAAACCTTCGAAAGAAGTGTTCAGAGATGAAATTTTGTTCCGTGATAAATCCAGGTCCGTAAGTTTGTCTAGCCCCGATACCGTGCCTGATACTAACGTAACCAAGTTTCCAGAAAGGTTAAATGAGACCAATGAAGAACAGTTATTCATACTTTCAAAATTCAACTTCGTAAACAAATTATTTTGTAATTGTAGATTCTCTATATTCGGTAAATAATCGCAAAAGAACGGAAATAATTCAGATAGCTGGCATGCTGACAGGTCGAGATCACGCAGAGACTTTCCCCCTGACAGCGCCCTTTTTGACAGGTTCCTGAGTGGGTTCGCTGCGAGGTCGAGCCTCTCCAATGCGGGCAGATAGTCCAGTGCGGTGTCCGGTACCGCTGCCAGGCTGTTGTGACGCAGCTCTATCACGCGCACGGGGATCTCGTGCTTGCACCGGAAAGCGTCCGCGGGATATGTCTCCAGTGCACCGTCACTCAGCGCCCCGTAAGCGATGACACCGGACTCACAGAACAGACTGGGAGGCAGGGTTTTGATATTGTTATAGCTGAAGGCAACGTACTTAAGATTTGCCAGCACGTCCAACGCGCCTCTTTGAATGGACTCCAGTCCGGTGTCGGACAGATCAAGAACTTCGAGATTTGTCAAATTGGACAGAACTCCCACATCAAGACGCTTGAATAAACATGCTTCGAAACTCTCTGCGGATTTACTGAGAGAAATGTTGTTGGATTTGCAGTAGCATTGGGATCGATGGACTCCGTCAATTGAGCACCGCATTCGTAAATATCGTATTTCCAGCGGTGAGTTTATCCAAATGTCTGAGATATTCGCGTACCCATGGTTCCTCACGCACGTCAGGCGGCCCACTCTCCTGTCGTACACGCATTCTGACGCCGGATTCTTAGTAAACGTGAGCTTTTCTGTTTGATTGAGTGCCAGTGTGAAGTGGAATGTAACCTGCTCGTTCCCTCCGTCTTGTTGTAACTGGGACGCGGTGATTGTCAGGGTCATCAACACGCAAAACATCGGTCTGAAACACGCAAAACATATCTTTGAACGTACATAAAATGATAATTCAAGTACGGCTAGGAAATTAGGTTTGAAAATAACAACAACTGAGAGTACAGACAGAAAGACGTGAGAGTAGAGACAGAAAGGAGCAAGAGTAGAGACATAGAGAAGTGAAGGTATAAAGAGTAAAGATAGAGTGAGTAAAGATAGAGAGGAGTGAGACATTACAGGAATGCTTGAATAATACTAAGAGGAGTGCAAATAAACAGAGTGACAGTAGAGACAGAAGAGTAGTAAAACAGAGAGTAAAGACAAAGGAGGTGTGAGAGTAAAGATATAAAGAGAGATATAGTAACAGTAGAGACTTAGAGGGAGTAAAGAAAAGCAGGAGGGAGAGTAGAGATAGAGGGAAAGAAGTGCAAATGAGGAACGACAATAGAGTGAAAAGCGGAGTGAAAGTAGATATAGACCTTAAATAGAGGGCAGCGAGAGAAGAGGACGGAGATAGTGAAGGGAGGAAGCATGCTAGGAGAGAAAAAGAAGATATAGGAAATGTAATACACAAGTGAGATAGAGAGCAGAGAGATATAGAAAGTGAGAATGGTAGTATGAAAAAAGTTGTGTGAAAAGAGAAAAGTATATGAAAGACATCGGGCCACCACGACCAGTACCCGAGTATGGTGGGCTCTCAGAGCCCGGGTAACTCCGTCCACAGGACAGAGTTGAAAACATCCGCAGCAGCGGAATGCGTTGCATGTAGCACAAGTCTTAGCTTTTGCACGGTTGTATGCCATTACTTATATGAATCGTCTATATTTTCTATCAGACTTGGGTGAAAAAAAATATAGAATTTAATTGAGGCAGCACTTTAAGTCAAATATTTCATAACAGTTTCAGTTTTTAAGGATAAAATGGTTGCTCAAAATGTATTCAAATAAAGTTCAGTTTTTACATATCGTCTTATTTTTACAATTTTATTTTAAAAAACAAGAAATATCTTTAAAAAAGATATACGGCGTTGATAGTTCAGTGAATTAGATCAAGGATAGCGAATGTCTTTTTCTGTGCAGTTCTTAGCTGCATCACATGCAGTACGGGATGTTACGCGGAGCTTTCGCGGCTTATTTTACATTATTACATATTACTGGTCATATACCTATAGATACAAAACAGAAAGCCAAAAGAAGAATGTAAGTGAAATTAAAACATACGAGTCAACCGGCCACACGCGAAGTATCCGTATTTATAGGCGCGTTCTTCGAACAAACCTGTTTTAATGGTTTGTCGGGCATTGCTATTTGATTCGATTATTAACAGTATCGAGAATCATCGCGCTCATGCTTAATACATTATATGTAAAATTAATCAAAAATAATATTTATCATTGTATTGTTGAAAACACATTAAGAATCTATTATTGACATACCATAATTATATTGCTGAATATCTTTATTTAACATATTTCTGGTCTAAAGAAAATTCCAGGTCACCTAGTTCACGGATAGCGTCTTTATTATATAACTTTTACTGGCCGCGAACTCCGGTGATGACCTGTATATAAACTCTGACATTCACACACTGGCCGCGAATTGGCCCGATACCTCGCGGGTTGAAATGCAATGCATTAAAGTGAGGCCTCGCTTCCACTGCTCTTTATACTTTTACATGTTAACATGTTGACAGGAATATGGAAGTAAGTACTAAATATGAGAACATAGCCTTTAAGTATAAACGCTTTTGCCCTGGCAATCCTCTGAAAATAAAAGGTGCACGCACAAACTGTATTGATGTCGAGAATTGAGTGTAAAACTGTTCTATCTATTAAGCCTTTTCATTAGAGATAAAATTGTTTCATGCAGTAAAACAGTGTTACAAAGACGCGGATATGTTTCCAATGTTCTGGTGGTATACTCAAATCAGCCAATGGAATAAATGAAGTGTATTCATTCGTACCTAGCCGCGGGAAATTTTATTTGAATTTTATTGGACACTTACAAAGGTCAGGTAAGGTGAAAAGCTGGCTTAATACAGCTTACGCCGAAAAAAA
>VMBQ01001426.1:151107-168151 GCA_007657795.1 Dreissena rostriformis | reverse complement strand
GACCTTAACCCTCTACCATTACCGGATGATTACCCATAGCGGATCACTTTGATGTTCAACACTGCGTATCGCGATAAATAGTTGACATTTTTAGATGATACTTTGAACACATCATCTTCAAGGCCTTTTCTTTAAAACGCATTGATTGAGTCGTAATCGGAGCTACTCTTTGTCAAACATTTCGGTATGTTTTGCTGACATGTATATACGACTTTGTTGACTTCCGTCTCGTTTCCAAATCGAGGTTGAACATTTTTCGCGGCCACATGCTATAACTCTGTTGGAAAGTTAGAAGTTTACGCATTAATTTAAAGGCCATTTAGTAGTCTTTCTGCCTGCAAAAGTCCATTTCAGTTTTGATTCGTGTTTAAGATTTTGCAACACCTTACATGAAATGAAAAATTAGGGCAATAACGGATCAAGCGTGATAATATGCGTATTGATAATATATTATATTAAAATATATGCAAATCTTGATGATTCTTACAATAAATGTTCTCAATCTTATAGTTTTATTTATGTTCCATGTTCAATATCGATGATAAGATATTATTCAAACAATTTACATGGTTTATAAGATGCCCATATCTTTTCGATCTATTTAGGATTTTCAACAGATAGTTCACACAAGAACACCATGCGTAAAGTGAAGATACAAGATCACATATAGAAAACAAATAATTACAAAAACAAATGAAAATAATTTATAACTGGCAATGTTATTTGGTCATTGTTAACAACACAGTTAATGTTTCAACAGTTCAAATAGCGTGTTAGATGCCCCTTCAGTGGTTTCGATCACGTGATCCGTTATGGCTACAACTGATCCGTTTATGCATGAATTCTGCGGCGAAAAAAAGGTATAACAAATACATTTTGCCTGCGTTTAAAAATAAGACTATGTGCTGAATCAGTGAGCAAAGGTAATATTTAATCAAACTGATGTAAAAGAAGTCTCAAAACATGTATCGCTTTTCACCAGAACAACTTTATTACGCTACTGATCCGGTAATGGTAACTTGACTGTATATTGCGTTCAAATGCTCAATTTACATGATTGTAAGCACAAACATACATAGTGCCTATGCAACACTTACCTGCGGGCATGAGCCATTGATGCACAGTTTAAGTCCAAACCAATTAAACGCTTACAGTACAGACAATTCGCACAGACACGCATACACAGCTATATTCGCAAACACTATATGTTCACCGATTATGTATTGTTAAAACATGAGGTTTTAGTGTATGCTACACAGCGAATACATCCGCCGTTTTATGACAGGATAGTGTTGTACATACTGCCTATCGTCAAATAAGCTCTGTCGCGATGATTTATAAATGTCATAATGTCCGATGTCAGACTGGTTAAATAGCCAGAGGTTTAAAACGTCCAATTTTGGGAACTGATCGCTGTTAAACATCCAAGATATTGACCTTAACCTTAGGTAGTGATCTTACACATGAAGACTATAGGTTAACGTGAAAAAGGAAATAATGTATACGTGTATTTTTATAATGCAATGATACACTTAAAAGAGTAACGAGGAAAATGGATACGTGACTAGATATATTTCATAGAGTATGTCAACCGCTTTCTATCTTGTATGTATTTCGTAGTTTATGAGGTCCTTCCGCGGTCGAGGCTGCACTCTGTGGGACCCGAAGCGTATCTGTGTACTACCTGTCCAATATTGAGACCACTAATCAAGTTTTGAGTAGGGATTCTGCGAGGTGAGAAACGCGTGTACACCACTGCACGTACCGGACTGCCAATGGTCGACCTTATGCTTAAACATGTTTAGCCGCCCTACTACAATATGTATGTGTGCATTTCGAAATTTATCATGTCCTTAACGCTTGGAGCTGCATTATGTGTGGAGCCGCGGCGTTTCCTAGCTTTCATACTTAATTCACTTACTTAACTTACGAAAGTTGGAACGAATTTAGAGTTACAACCGCGATTTCCAGGTTTTTAGTTCGTGCACACAGATATTCAAAGTTGTTGTGGGTTCGTGTTGTGGTGTGAATTCGGAGTACCCGGGGGAAATCTAAATGTCCTGTATGGTGACTATTTCCAAGCTTTCATGCACCGGGAGCGGGAACCGTGACCATCAAAAAGGATTGTGTGTGTATTTCGAAGTTTATGAGGCTCTTCCGGGCTTGAGGCAAAATAATGTGAAGACCCAGAGTGTGGTCCTGCACTCCTTCCTAATTTGCTTACTACACTCACGAACGTTAGGAAGACTTTTTGAATTATAGATGCAATTTCCAGCTATTTAGTTTTGACTGAAAATTTGGCTATTCAATTTTTGGTGTGGTCTTATGCTGTGAGGGGAACCGGAGTGCCCGGAGGAAACCCACTTGTCCGGTAGTTCAAAAAGGATTTAAGCCTGAACTTGTTTCAGTTGATATGTATATAAGATTGATATTTAATTGTCAAGCAAACACCAAAACATCAGCTCGTGTGATCATGTGGAGACTACGGAGTCCGGATAGTGCCATCTATAATCTCGCCCTTCTTTCATCAAGGGCGACACACGATACATGATATTTTGCGCGACAGTCGCGGCGACGCACGATATTTTGCGCGACAGTCGCGGCGACACACGATATATTTAACACGAAATATCGACCTTGTGCGACAGTCGCCCTTTTATATGCGATATCTCGCCCTTTGAACACGACCGTCGCCCTTTGAATACGACCGTCGCCCTTTATGAACGCGACCGTCGCCCTTTTATATGCGATATCTCGCCATTTGAACACGACCGTCGCCCTTTGAACACGACCGTCGCCCTTTATAAACGCGACCGTCGCCCTTTATGAACGCGACCGTCGCAATTTTATATGCTATATCTCGCATATAAAAGGGCGACGGTCGCGTTCTAAAAGGGCGACGGTCGTGTTCAAAGGGCGAGATATCGCATATAAAAGGGCGACGGTCGCGTTCATTAAGGGCGACGGTCGTGTTCAAAGAGCGAGTATCGTTAAAATGTTGATCCTAAACTATCGATCACCAAATAGTTTCGCTAATTGATAAAAGGCAAGTATAAACACCAGACTTCACGTCCATGTCCACACGTAATGTAGCCTCAGGCGCGGAGGAACCTCATACACTTCGAAATAAACACACAGAAATTATGTCAATGCAATTTCAGCAAGAAAGTTTGTTTTTATTTTTTTCAGCAAGATAAGTATGTTCGCTGATATAGTTATAACAAAATACTAAAATGTATTGACAACATAATATAAGTAAGGTTAAGTGAATTAACAATTAGAGAGAGAGGGACATTTTAGACAATTAGTAACGATATATACCATTGAAGGAATCCATAATGCTTTATACAGTAGATAACAATGAAATGCTAATGAATAAATGAATGTATTGTAGGACATGTTAAAACAGAGTAAGAATGCTTTATTAAATATCACGATAATACACATAAATGACTAACATTCTGAAATGTCAAATAAAGCGTTATAATAGTAACACTCAGTAATAAATATGGAATTGTTGAATGCATACGATTTTAAAATATAAACCAATTTAAAACTAAGAAAAACGCGAAAACTCAGCTGCACTAGCAAGAGAGAAATATTATGATATCTCGAACTCGTGTATATGATATCTCGAACTCGTGTATTAATATTATGATATCTCGAACTCGTGTATTAATATTATGATATCTCGAACTCGTGTATTTACGGCATTGGCACATTATTATTGTGATATCTCGAACTCGTGTATTTACGGCATTGTGATATCTCGAACTCGTGTATTTACGGCATTGTGATATCTCAAACTCGTGTATTTACGGCATTGATATCTCGAACTCGTGTATTTATGATATCTCGAACTCGTGTATTTATGGCATTGGCACATTTTCAAAACGACTTTAAGACCCCACCTCCATAACACAATACGAAGTGATTCTACCGCTGCCAGGTAGACTATGAGCACTGTTAATATGACAACAATGATTTTATGTATTTAGGTATTGCATTCGTATCAACATAAGTAGGCATTGAATGAATGATTCCAATGAAATAAGCTGGAGTTTCAATATCATGATTAGTTATTATGTGAAACAATGACACGATGTACAAACGGTGACACAATACACAGAGCCACGGTCAATCAAGTAATCAGAAAACAACCACATACACTCAGATATGTTTAAACACTGTTATTGTATCAGAAAACAACCACATACACTCAGAAATGTTTAAACACTGTTATTGTATCAGAAAACAACCACATACACTCAGATATGTTTAAACACTGTTATTGTATCAGAAAACAACCACATACATTCAGATATGTTTAAACACTGTTATTTTATCAGTCATCAACCAATGTGGGCTTCGCAATATAAATATTTAAGTACCTAATCGTTGTGAATTATTTCATAAAATTATTTAAGTATGTACATACTACACTGTCAACGGAATGAATTGAGAGACATTTGTTTTACACTGTCAATTGTCTACGTTTGGGTTGTTGTAGTTGTCCATATCATTTTCTGGTTAGCTGGTCCGTTGTCTTTTTCTTGAAGTAGCTCTATCGATGTCACTTTGTTCATTGATTGTCTGTACCTGTTTTAAAAAAAGATGGAGGCCTGTATTTATTGTAAGCAGTGAACTATGTTTGTATAAAGTCCAAACAAGAAAAGTGTTTGGTCATCTGATAAGCATGCTTTTATACAAAAAATACATTAACGCGTGTAACCTAAACTTTTTCTTTAGAAAAACACTGACGAACAAGAAACTCACATCATTTAAAAAGTAAAATATCTTTGTATTAACGTCTGAACTTCAGTAATGTTTTAAAACATTCTTTTAATTAATATATCATAGTTTAATAGCCCATAAGAACTTAAGTGTGGACTAGAAATATGCTTTATGTACATGCAGAGTTTTAAACGTATAGTCTGATATTTCTGTTTAACACTGAAGCATAATGATACCCATTTACTAAATGCATACTTACATATCTCCCATTTTAAAATGCATTATGCTTATTGAAATCAAATAGAGAAAATAAACAGGCAATACGCACGAAATACGAAAAAAAAAACATTCAAAGAGTACCTGCTATACACAAGTAGAGCAATAATAAATACGACAGCAGCTACCATCCCCGTCAAACTACCAAGATCTAAAGCAATCAATAGAGATACACATGCATACACATGTGTTAAATGAGCAGTTTCGATGACTGGAGGGTCGAAGAAACCAACATTTAATTTGCAGACATAAAATTGTAATATAGATATGTGCGATCTAATAGTAGGTCATAAAACAGCGTTTTGAACACTAAGGTGATATATTTGGACGAGTACACAGATTACACCTGTCAATAATACCCGAAAGGGGAGTTTAGACAGTATTGATAGATAGATAGACACGGAATATTGAACGAGCCATTTTGTCATGCAGGATACTTTCGGAGTAGTCTCCGACATTATCGTGTTATTATCCTTGGACCGTCAAATACAGAATATTTTGTATGCGCGAGTGTTGTTAAATATTGGACGGTCATATCGCACGATTGATGTCAATTTATTGGATAATAGTATAATACTTATAGATTTGATAGTCTGGTTTGGTTGCAAACAATAGGTAGTGTAGTTAGTAGTTAATACTAGTAAGAACCATGTATGTGTCATTACAAACACGATGGTGCATAGGCTTAATTAAGTTATTTCTAAACATTGTAAGTATACTAAATATACTTACAAGATGCAGCTTCATGCGTAAGGTTATTGGTTTTGTCACCTGTAAACACATACAAACTAGTCAAAGTATTTTTCGCGACATTGTGTTTCTAAGTATTAAGTAGACGTTTTGTGTCAAGTATTATCACGAAAGCTGAATATTTACAAGGTACTTGAATCAATAAGAAAATAAGCACTTTGCCTTCAGAGCATATTAGTGCTAAATGCTACCTTTGCAGTCGGCTTTTGATGTAGAGCCTTCGCCTTCCGTCGTATAACCGTTTGGGCATGAGATACAACTGGTTTGACCAACTTCGGCCTGGTACTGACCAACCGGACAATGGCTGCATTGGTCAACGTTTTTGTATGCCCCTTTTCCACAAGGGACTATACAAATAGACAATGTATAATAAGTATCATTAATAAGAATGTATAATAATAAATCTTAAACTATGTCAGCTAAGTAATACAAAGTAAATAAGATCATTGTGAATTACTAGTAACACAATCGTAACAGTTCAATGTATCACGCTTCTTCTAAATTAAATGAATCTTGGAAGTTACATCATCTTACATGAAATCTCATCAGTTAACGTTTGAGACTTATACTTTAATTGAGATCTATTGTTTTCAAAGTCAACGTTGTTTAAGATCAAATAGCAACTGAGATCGCAAAGCAATACATAAAGCACACATTGACAAGTAATTAATGCGTTAAAAATTGAACCTGTCGAAACCTTGTACGCATTTTTTTGCACGTTAACAACTCAAAAAATAATACTCTACCAGTAAACGTACTAATTAACTTTAAAAAAGTAATTATTTAGCTGTTTTGTTTTCTTAATTACTCATAAGTCTTCTATTTATTCTGGATTGAAATTCCACCAACATGCATCATATTATAACTTTGTCTACTGTTTAGATGCATAATTAACTCACTGCAATAGAAACTTCTCGCCACCTCGTTTCCACTGCACTGCACATCTCCAGACAAGCTCATACCGGTCAGGTCTATTTGGTACACGTCATCCAGTACAGTCACATTGAAGACCCCTTCTATCGCCGATTCATATATTGCCAAAAGCGTGTCCTGTAGAGTGTTCATGGAGGCATTGGCCTCCACTAAAACACAAATAAATACACATTCTAATTGAATTGACTTGGTCATGAATTGTCATTTAATACGTAGAAATGTTATAGATAGCATGTACTCATCTTCGGGGTTTGTTAAAATTTAAAAAGTCACATTGATTGTTGTTTCTCGATGGAGAAGTGTTTTTGACATAAAGAGTAACATGACTGTTTGTCCCAGACGTATTTGGTACCAATTTTCAATTTTCAGAAACACACTTATATGTGTTTTTATTTGATTTGGATGTATTTTGATTTTTAGCCGTTTTCAATCGTATTTAGCCATATAAAGGCGGTCAGTTAACCTACACAGATTTCCTTTGGTGTACCAGTACTTCGTGCATATACTAATGCCAGTAAGTGGCGACTGCTCTACATGAATCTGAGGTATGGAGAATGGCCGTATATATAATTCTATGAAAAAATGTCCACGATCGTTATGCGGCCGGATCGGACATTTCAAAAGCGATCTTAGAATTGTATATACTGAGCTAACCTTTCTGAAGTATCAACGTTGTCTTGATGGTGAACCCAATCAACGAAGCCTCTCTTTTACGACGAGTTTGCATATCACAGCTTGATATGGTATACGAAACTGTGCAGAGTTCGGCCAGAACACAGGGTAAGTTTTGTATATTGTGTGTTATCCTTTCTTCGACGCCCGTTTGTGCCAGTGAAGTCATTTCATTTGTCGAGCAATACAAATCCTTATAACGGGCTGCATATGAAGCGGATAACGCCTCCGGGGCTCGAGCCGCTGAAAATTGTTTTCCAATTAAACAATAATTGTGATACTTTAAGTTGCATTCATATAAAATAACGTGCTTTTTGTTGAAGACTCATTCAAAACGTGTTACGATTATGAGCTCACGGAAAATAGGCCCGTTCGTCCTTTAGGATTTGGAATCAATTGCAATATGCATGTATTATTTATAATATGTGTGGATTCACTATATTTATTATTAAACAAACCATTGACACATAAAGGTATATACTGGTACACAATTAAACAACACAGCATATATACCTTAACTACATTGTATGATTAATGATATATAAAGATCGGGCATATATACATCTCGCAAACTTGTTAAATCTCGTGGGTTAGACAAGCGACATATTTCCAGTGCAATCAGTTTATTTTTAGTAAAAGGCAACCTACCAGGGCATCCACTAATGTCGCATCCTGCAGTTTCATTGACGGCACCTCGACACTCATCCCCACCATGTTCAGGTTCAGGAGAATTGCACTGTCGCGTCCTGAATCGTGTTCCCTCCCCGCACGTGGTGGAACATTCTGACCATTGGCTCCATTCACTCCACTGACCATTGACTGCAATAATGTTACTTGTTAACACTTCAAGCACAAGCAAACGTCCTTAATAGTTTTCCATATTGTTGTACTGTATACACTGCCCTCAATTCATTGAATCTTTGGGAAAACAAAGTTTCTGTCAAATTTCTGTATTCGAATTTCACACGAGAAACAAAATAAATGCTTCAACAGAAGTAGCGGTCATAGTATTCATTTCCGTTTGTGCGTTGGAAATTATTGTAATAAAACATGATAAACCTTAAAATGATATAGATTTTGAACACATACCGATTGCTTTCTCACAGAAGCGACCAGTAAATGCCGAAGAACATACGCATGAATATGACGTCACTTCATCCACGCACGAAGCATTGTTCATACAGGCGTTTGCAGAACAATCATCAATATTGACTTCGCACTGTTGTCCGGTAAAACCCGCGTTGCAATGACATGTGAAGGAGTTCAGCTCGTCGGTACAATTACCATTGAGGCAAGGAGAGGAGACGCAGTTGTTAAAATCTGAAGAAGAGTGTATTGATATTATAATAATAGTGGTATATCCACGTATTATTACAAATCTATAAATGCATAGAATATCTTAATAGCCAGAAAATCAGCACATTTTTTGGAACATGGAAAGGCAAGTTAAGTGAAGCATGCCTACCATCGCACGAAGAAGGTAAGTCGATGAACGATCCATCCAGATTTGCACGCTCAAACTGTTTCCATGCCAGAACATCTCCTCCACTCCCTCTTGAAAAACATTTCATTGACTGCGGTGATACCTGTGGGATGCTCCACGCATTCAGTTGCGACAGGGACAAACTTGCACCACCTTCTAAAATATTGAGTTATTGTTATATTAGAAGGCTTAAAAATAACGAGCACCGTTTGTCAGTTGCTAGCCATACTTTCTTACGTTTAACACTATAGAAAAATCAATTTGATTTCTTTTTTCAATCCTCGTTCTTGGTGGATATAAAAGCTGTCCGTATTGTCCTTGTTTCAGAAAGCTTTAAAAATGGAAGAGACAGGTAAACACATATGCGATTTCTCAAACAGTTCGACATGATGATAATGATGTTGTGTGTGATGATGATGGTGATAATGATGATGATGATGATGATGTGTGTGATGATGATGGTGATAATGATGATGATGATGATGATGTGTGTGATGATGATGGTGATAATGATGATACATACCTGACGTTATTTGTATGCCTGCCAAATGTAGGGGACTACATTCTCCTGCTACATGTTGCACTGCGATTGCCACCATATCCATATTATAAGAGATATTGCAGTTGCTGTATTCGATGAATATCACATGCCATTTCGAATCCATTAGGTCCATATCAATGCTACCGAGTGCTCTGAAAAGTATCAAAAATGCGTAATATAATAAATGAAATATATCTGCCGAGTATTCTGATGAAAGTATCAACAATGCGTTATTGCAGAAATATATATATATGTTATACAACAAAGTGTAATATTATTAGGAGTTTTGATACACCGCGGCCCTGGAGAACATGTTAAACAGACAATTTTGTATTTTTAGTAGTTGATATTATTACCTGTGTTTGCTAGAAATTGTTTTCATATTTTCGATAGTCCAAACTGCTAAACCACTTTTGTCTAGGATGGAAATCTTCATCGTGGCGTTAGGAGATACTCTTTCCAATTTGATCCACATCGTCAATGAAAACGAAGAGGTCGTTCTAACCTCCACAAACGGCAATACCACCGAGGCAATGGAGCCACGTGTGCTCATTGGGAAAACAATGTCAAACTCTGAAATCAAATCCGAACTCTAAAAATCAATCAATCGATCAATTAATCAATCAATCAAACAATCAATCAATTAATCAATTTATCAGTCAATCAATAGATGAATTAATGAGTGAATGAATGTATGAATGAATCAATGAATGAATCAATAAAATTTAGTTTAAACATTCTTTCAGACATAATTGGTGTATAAAAATAATGGCTCTTTCTCTGGACTATTTCCCCATCTTATGTGATAACAAAATATCACCTTGGCAATCCCGTCTTGACTGACTACCATAGCTGGCAGTTGATTCACTGTGTGTGCAGGCATCGCAGTGGTTTTGTCCATAAGATGTTTGGAAGGAGCCGATCTCACACGGTGAACATGGTCGCAGCCCGTCAGGAGAATAACTGCCTGGTGGACACGCGTCTTCAATGATGCGAATTAGTATAAAGATGGGTGCATGTATATATGCATACTTTAAATCATTAATTCTGCCCTATTTACAAAAGCAATGTGCTAAATCTTATCAAATCATTTTCTGACGAGACGGTTTTCCCAAAGTAATCACATTTGTATATGTTTTGCATTTATGATGATGCAGTTATTTTGAAACTGACGAACGTATCATTTCATGACAAAACAATGATTGCAACATCAAGTAATTACGGGTAAAAGAAGCGAAATGCAAATATACCTTCACACTCATCGAGGGAAGAAGAACCAACATGACGAGTCGTTGTTCCAAACGGACAACGCGTGCAAGCAGACTGTCCTTTCATATCTTGGTATGATCCTTTCGGGCAGTTTTCGCAGGCATTTTCTGGGCTAAACAATGTTCCTTCCGGGCAAGTTACTGTTAACGATATGCATAGTTAAGAAAATACTAATGAAGCGTTTGCTTGATCAACATTCGTTGATGAGTTCGACTGTTTTTAAAATAACGTGCCAATCGCTAAAATCAAAGAATTATATAAAATAAATGTTTTGCAGATTCTGAATTCCTCTACTGTATAGTCAGTAAATTACATTTATACATATTATCGATGCTTGCATGATAACCTTCATAAGTTTTAAAATATTTCATACAAAAGTACTTTAATGATTACTGTACATACAAGTCAAATGTATAAAGTTTGTAAACATTCTGCTTTTTACTTTACTTACCACAGTCTAGACTATTACCAGCACGTATAGTCCCCATTGGACAGTGAAGGGAGACACCAAGGCTTTCAAATGCAACTACATTCAAATGCATGTACAAAATGATGCTGTCCATGTCGTTATGCACTATATTTGATACCGTTTGTTTCACAAATTGTGCATCTTCAAAATCAGCGACTGGTATGGTTATTGACATTGTCAGTGTTCCCACCTCTACGGTTGGTATTTCCCGTTTTCGTCTTTCTTTAGGACCACACATTATCTGGAATAGAAATGGGTATTACAATGTGTTAAGTTAAATATGAAAAGGATGATCTATATAGATTTGACAATAAAAAATCGCATTCATGTTTGACATAGCGTCAACTATAATTGTGTTTAAGAACGTGCTTTAACCCCATGGCAAACAGCTACTATTTGCGACTTACAATGTCCTGTAGGCAACTGTTAAGAGGTGGATGATTAAAGTAACAAGTGTTTAATTGTATCCTCTTCTGGATATGTTTTTCATATGGTCATCCTATTGTGATAGGCATCCGATTGGATTGGTTAAAAAGCCAATCCATAATAAACACATATAGTTTAATCTTACTTTATCAACGTATAACGCAAATACAGTTCTCAAGTTTCAGGTGACGGCCATTTACCTAACATTACAGTTTGAAAAGGGTTTCAATGAGCAAGCATAAACACGTGTATGCATCCATTATGTTTTACTTGTAAACAAATACTAAAAACAATACAACTTGAAATGTCCAAACCCAATAACTCAACAATCAAATAAGAGCGAGGACCAATTACCTGGACGTTATTTGAATTGCACTCAGCGTCGACACATAATTTGTATTCAGTGGTATTCTTCAGTTTAAGAATAAAGTTTTCAGCAATTTGCCGCTGTGCGTCTGGGTCGTTACACGAGCCGTTGTAATGAGACATCCTGTATTCGTACGTGGCTTCCAGTTTCTGTAGCAGGCGGGCACTCGTTATATCTATAACATACAGGAATCGATTTTTGTTCTTTAAAATAATGATCTTAAATCTCTTTTTTTCATCAATCACAATGATCTTAAATCTCTTTGTTTCATCAATCACAATGATCTTAAATCTCTTTGTTTCATCAATCACACTAGGACAATAATGATCTTAAATCTCTTTGTTTCATCAATCACACTAGGACAATAATGATCTTAAATCTCTTTGTTTCATCAATCACACTAGGACATTTAACGCTTGAGTTTATACTGAACTAACGCAGTGTGGTTTCATTCGGAAGACTAGTTTGAAGTGTTGGAAGGTTTTATATAAACGTTGTCGAAAAGATTTATTTCCTACCCTGGATAGTTCTATTCTAAATGAAAATTACAAAATATTATAAAAATATAGTTTTAACTTAAACACAATAACACGTCTAATCTCTTTACGCGTTATTGGGAATTTTAGTCATACAACATGAACTACTCTCCTCTCCTCCTCTGAAATAACTATACTGTTATTTTTTTCTGGAGTTAAATTATTACTTTATGTTTTGTCCTCATATCCCCAATACAAACTCAGGTACTTACTAGTACAACCTTGGAATACAGGTGGTGGTGGTATAACAGCATTAAGAGCCCACCAATCCCCTGGTGAATGGCACACCAGCAGTTTTCCAAGCGTATCGTCTGCCATTCGTGTACCAGCTTGACATTGGAGTTGACACACTTGCCCTCCCATCCAGTTGTCGCAGACGACGGCGCCGTTTGTAGGTTGTGGAAAAGGATGACAGCTATGCGTACCTGGGAAGAAATTGTGATATAATATATACCCATCAAAAACATTCACAAATATCTATAAGTTTACATAATTATAGATGTACACTGATACAAGTAGTATGTGTTCTACAAATATATATGTTTAGGCGTGAACAGTTATATAGAAATGTTAAGATAACCTTCGAGATCAGTAGATATATATTTACAACGATTTGACAAACACCATATATAGGTATTTTTTGTTTAAATTTCCATTTAGCATCTTCTAAATAGGTCACAAAGTCATGAAATTTACCTTGTACAACGCACGTTTGTTAACGGCTATGCACTCTTGTTAAGGCATATGTTTATAACATACTATAATTTTGCTAATGCAATAATTATTAATTCTGACCACAATTGAACTTAATACACGGACTTACTTTGGCATATTGATTGTTGTCCGCCTTGCCAATTCCAGGATCCATACAATCCTTTCGGACTTTTATCACAAACTACAAACGTGTTACCCTTCACCACTTTGCCAGGGTCGCAAGAAATATTGCAGTAAAACTCGGATCGGTAACCGAATGGACAGTCTATCCTCATGGACGGAGTGGGATAAATACTATGGCATTGTATATCTGCTATGGAGAACGACATGGTATATACAAGTTCAATGCCTGTCTGAAAATATAAATGTCTTTTTTTTTTTAAAGAATAGTCAATATCTGCAATGGCGAATGACATGGTCTATACAAGTCCAATGTCTGTCTGAAATAACAAAATATTTTTTTGTTCAAAGAACAGTCAATATCTGCAATGGCGAATAACATGGTATAAATGTGTATTTTTAAAGAACAGTCAATCCGAATAAATATGACGTTGGGCGTTTTAAACAATATTTACGAGAGGAACTGACAAACATGATATAAACATATAACAACAAGGTCTATGCCTATGTTGAAACGAATATCTGCTCGATAATCGTCCATGATGTATTTAAAATAATTCAATCTTATGAACTCTGAAAAGGAAATATGACCACAACATTGGTTTCCGAATATAAAAATATATATGTTTATCTAATTGTTTTATTTTCAACAGTCAAGACAAAATATTCAAACAAATTCTTGGAAGCAAGTTCAATAAAAAAGTTGAAAGAAAAAACACAATGATACGCTTTTATTAAAATAAATGGAGCAAGGATTAGAAAATAACTCAATTGAGTCAAACTATTTTACCTATGACCATGAATTATGACATTGACTCTTAAACTGAGGACCTTGCGCCAACTCATTTCACGTTGATTGTTACTTCCGACAATATATGAAACTTCTAGTCATTCACGAGATTCTTTTTAGACATTTTATTTCAAATTATGACCTTACCCTAGGTGCCTGTGTTGGAAAAGCGACAATGTCTCTCGGTTCTGAAGAGTAATTTAAAAGACTCGACTACGCTATTCAACGTTAGGCCCAGGGTCAAATTACAAGTTTGTTTATCATAGTTACGCTTGACATTTATTTTAAAATCCATCAATGCTAGACAAAGTATATTGACCAGAATATTGGACCAATTGGCCAGAAAAGTGCTACCTAGTTGTTTTCATACCGTTCAAACTAAACTTACCTTTGACGATGACGTCGAACTCGCACGACAAGCCTCTGTTACCGGCCACGTCCTCTATTCCATACTTGATGCCGTACTTCCCAGCAACTAATTTGCTACCAGGCTGGATTGGCGATTTCAGTTTGATAATGGGTAGAGAAGGACTATTATCAACCGCCGTAGGTTCCTTCCACGACACGGTTGATGTGTTGATTGCCAGTTCAGTGCCGATCACAAACGTGATCGGACAGGTTAATATAACGGGTGGCTCTACATCTGAAAGAACGAATCCGACAATGGTCCGAAACCTAATTGTAACATCGTCAATTCAGAAACGCACGTGTGTTTTACATAGCAAAGATGATCCGTCCATTTGAAAACACATGTCAGAATAATTTTTTTTTATCATAGACGTAAACAGTAGAAACAATAATTACAATATGACTTGAGTTCATAACACAACCTAAATAGTTGTGTAGAAGTTTTCCCAAATAAAATCTGCTTCATTCAAAATAGCGTATCGTAGTTCTTTTATTTCTGACTTTATATTACAATGCTTGTTGCTTTAAAAAAAACGGTATTACAATAACCTTTTATTTTTTCGGACACGTGATATCTGTGATGTATTTGGATATTTGCGATGATAGATCTGGTCACCAAGCAGCCAGTTTAATAAGCTTTATTAGCTGGATTCTATACTGCCTCAGTAAGTCGCAATCATGTAGCTCTCGTAATGATTAAACCATTGAGTAATTAATTGAATCAGTATTCTATTGTATTGTTTATATTTTAATTATAATGGAAATGTTAACATGAAAATGTTTTATTATACCTATAAACTATGGTGCACGCGCACGTATTGTCAGTGTAGCGCCTACAAATGTCGCATCGCCGTTAAATGTCGCAGGCTACGAGATTTGTCGCAACGTTGACGATAAATGTCGCAAGGACCGACATATGTCGCAAATTCTACTGACGATAAATGTCGCAACTTTAACGATAAATGTCGCAAAAATTTCAACTGCCGATATATGTCGCAACATTAACGATAAATGTCGCACACCTTTGTAAGTCATGTTAAAAACGAAAACTTGAAGTAAAATGACTAAAACTTTAAGGTTAGATTTAGATTAACCGACGAGGTTCTTTGAGCCGACTTCCACCAGAATGGTCAGTTTTTAGTTAGTATTGTCCGAAATGGTCAACTGTGGTCAGTATTTTCCATAATTGTCAGCTGCGGTCAGTATTGTCCGAAATGGTCAGTTGTTGTCAATATTGACCCAATCAATTCTTATAATTCTTGGCTCGAGTAGCCAGTTGTTGATTTCCCTGTGCTAAATGGACTGCTGTTATCAAGATTGGCCAAATGTTGTAAGATGTGATAAAACTGTAACATTATTACAGCAACACAAATTACGATAAAATTGTATTGAATATTGTATGTTAGTTACATGACTGTAGTACATGTAGCATTATCTTAGTTAAGCTCGATTGGTCATTGTCGGCTCGGGTACTACTTACATGTACCCCGGGTACTCTTAAGTATACTTACATGTACCCCGGGTACGGTAAATATACTAAAACGTACCCGGGAAATTTAACGCTAAATCGGTCGTTGTCGGCTATTTTTTTAAAATAAATTATATACACATGTATGTCAATTTTCTGTAAAATGGCCTCTATATTATCGAAACTCATACTCACATAGCATGTTGACGCAGTTTTTTTTAAAGAGAAGTTTGTTTAAGATAATCGGAAGCGCGTTTTACGACATCGGGTTTTAGGCGGGAATACAACTCAGGTACAGTCTAATATCGACCGGGTACGATTAAGTATATTTACCGTACCCGGGGTACATGTAAGTATACTTAAGAGTACCCGGGGTACATGTTAGTAGTACCCGAGCCGACAATGACCAATCGAGCTTAACTAAGATAATGCTACATGTACTACAGTCATGTAACTAACATACAATATTCAATACAATTTTATCGTAATTTGTGTTGCTGTAATAATGTTACAGTTTTATCACATCTTACAACATTTGGCCAATCTTGATAACAGCAGTCCATTTAGCACAGGGAAATCAACAACTGGCTACTCGAGCCAAGAATTATAAGAATTGATTGGGTCAATATTGACAACAACTGACCATTTCGGACAATACTGACCGCAGCTGACAATTATGGAAAATACTGACCACAGTTGACCATTTCGGACAATACTAACTAAAAACTGACCATTCTGGTGGAAGTCGGCTCAAAGAACCTCGTCGGTTAATCTAAATCTAACCTTAAAGTTTTAGTCATTTTACTTCAAGTTTTCGTTTTTAACATGACTTACAAAGGTGTGCGACATTTATCGTTAATGTTGCGACATATATCGGCAGTTGAAATTTTTGCGACATTTATCGTTAAAGTTGCGACATTTATCGTCAGTAGAATTTGCGACATATGTCGGTCCTTGCGACATTTATCGTCAACGTTGCGACAAATCTCGTAGCCTGCGACATTTAACGGCGATGCGACATTTGTAGGCGCTACAACCGATCAGATAATAAGTCAAACGGTGTTCGATTCTTAAATGACATGACAACC
>VMBQ01001426.1:138032-149812 GCA_007657795.1 Dreissena rostriformis | reverse complement strand
TATATATATGCATTTACCCACGAAGAATGCCTTATTGTTTTCATCATATCAACAAAGACATTGTTGGTATTTTACAGTATTTTATTTAAAAATGATTATAATGTCTACATTTATTGTTTACTTATTATTTTTTATTCATTTACTGCTAATTGCTTACAATATGTAGAAACATGCAGTTATTTGTTGTTTTTCAATTTAGTGTAAAATAAAAAACAAATTGTTTCGTTATTTTGTGTCCTGTTGATTTTCCTTGCAATAGACCTTCATATCTTGAATCATATTTTATCACATGCTATACCTTGTTTTCAATGTAATACAGACATTACGTATTTTTCACATTGCACATGTGTAATACAACATTTTTAAGCGTTTTCATTGGCTACAGAATCAATAACTAACCAATCGCATTGCTTTCATTTGGTGAAATGACTTTGTCAACATGAAATGACGTCACGATATAAAAACAACTTTTAGATCTATCAGCATTTGTTTGGTCAATTAAGATGTATTTTATTTAGTTTAAAAGCATGTGATAAAAACGATCTGACACGAGTTGTCATTCCATACCATATTTTATTAAACTCGTCCAGGAAATTAGTTAGTAAGCTCGCCAGAGGCTCGCTTACTAACAAAATTTCTGAACTTGTTTAATAATAAATGGTATGAAAGTCAAACGAGAACTCGTGTCAGATTATATATACACACAATTACTGTGAACGGAGGATGATATTTGACACTGTAACTATCCAAAAACTTTTATATTCACGAAAGTAAAGGAAATAACTAACAGAAGGCTAAGTTCACTGATAAACGGGGATGAGGTATTTTTCACTAGATTGATACTCTGCAGCGAGCCAGTGAACCGGCGACATAGAATACCGCTGCCTATATGTTAAGCATTAATTGAAGGCAACGATATCGAAACAATAAAAAGAACATATTATTCTTCAGTCAGTTCATCAGTATGCCAGTACAAACTCCGGCATATGCCAGTGCGTCTGCAAAATAGTAATACATTAACTAAGGCTCGATTGGTCATTGTCGGCTCGGGTACTACTTACATGTACCCCGGGTACTCTTAAGTATACTTACATGTACCCCGGGTACGGTAAATATACTTAATCGTACCCGGTCGATATTAGACTGTACCTGAGTTGTATTCCCGCCTAAAACCCGATGTCGTAAAACGCGCTTCCGATTATCTTAAACAAACTTCTCTTTAAAAAAAACTGCGTCAACATGCTATGTGAGTATGAGTTTCGATAATATAGAGGCCATTTTACAGAAAATTGACATACATGTGTATATAATTTATTTTAAAAAAATAGCCGACAACGACCGATTTAGCGTTAAATTTCCCGGGTACGTTTTAGTATATTTACCGTACCCGGGGTACATGTAAGTATACTTAAGAGTACCCGGGGTACATGTAAGTAGTACCCGAGCCGACAATGACCAATCGAGCTTAACTAAGATAATGCTACATGTACTACAGTCATGTAACTAACATACAATATTCAATACAATTTTATCGTAATTTGTGTTGCTGTAATAATGTTACAGTTTTATCACATCTTACAACATTTGGCCAATCTTGATAACAGCAGTCCATTTAGCACAGGGAAATCAACAACTGGCTACTCGAGCCAAGAATTATAAGAATTGATTGGGTCAATATTGACAACAACTGACCATTTCGGACAATACTGACCGCAGCTGACAATTATGGAAAATACTGACCACAGTTGACCATTTCGGACAATACTAACTAAAAACTGACCATTCTGGTGGAAGTCGGCTCAAAGAACCTCGTCGGTTAATCTAAATCTAACCTTAAAGTTTTAGTCATTTTACTTCAAGTTTTCGTTTTTAACATGACTTACAAAGGTGTGCGACATTTATCGTTAATGTTGCGACATATATCGGCAGTTGAAATTTTTGCGACATTTATCGTTAAAGTTGCGACATTTATCGTCAGTAGAATTTGCGACATATGTCGGTCCTTGCGACATTTATCGTCAACGTTGCGACAAATCTCGTAGCCTGCGACATTTAACGGCGATGCGACATTTGTAGGCGCCTACAAATGTCGCATCGCCGTTAAATTTAGGCGCTACAGTCAGGCTATAAAACGACAAATCGTCACTTGTTAGAAACAAGGGTCTATGGGAGAGTTCAGTGATATCATCTCCTGTACCAAGTTGTTCAAAAAGTGGCAGCTGGTTAATTAACACCATGGCGGATTTCCTAATTGACATATAATTGGCAATCCTCGGTAAATATATCCCTGTCCAGAATCAGCGCAAAATATTAAAAAGTTCCGCTAAATTTACCATTCATTGCAAAGTTAAAGCCAGAGCAATTCGTCTCCGTACTTATCCCAACGGTTAAAATGTACAACTGGATCCTGGTAATGTTTCGTGGGATTAATTATATATATTTATTGTATGCTGTCCAGTAGAATATATAATTGTGTTGATGTGAGGAAATTCAATATGATTAAAAATATATGATTATATATGTTTCCCTGCAGTGGAAATATAACAAAAATCATAATGTTATTCAATCATCGGTCGTGAGTGTAAGTAACTTATATTGACAAGTGTAAATGAGTATAAAGTATTTACAAACATGCATTTACCAAAACATCCATGAACACAAATCAACAAAACTATCATTTTGCTAGTACGACGCACAAGTTATGACACTTTTCCCGACCAAAATCAAGTACAACAACCACACACGTAGGACGCTCGCGTCATTTCATTCCGTTTTTACAATTTAGCATACACTAAAAAGACACAGTGTTGCTTTCGGTGTAGGATCACATATTTATATCATATTCAGTATTTTTTTAATATTCACTCGTGAAATTAAATTCGATCATACACCGATGGAAACCAACATTCTCTTGCAAGTGTGTATCGTACCTATGCATTCCTGCGTCCCTTTTCCACTCCATGTACCGAATACATTGCAGACAAGGGTTCTACTGGAATCAGGGGCCATATCGTACCCTTTGTCACACGTGTAGCTGCAAATACTTCCGAAGTTGTTGCCGTCGGTGCAATTTAAACGCGCATGATTGATTGCTGGCAATGACTTACAGGTTACAGCTGAAAATGGCAATGACTTACAGGTTACAGCTGAAAATGGCAATGCCTTACATGTTACAGCTGAAAATGGCAATGACTTACAGGTTACAGCTGAAAATGGCAATGACTTACAGGTTACAGCTGAAATATCATTAAAGATAATGATTCGATGAAGGGTATACATTATCTATTTGGGTGGATGTTATACTCTATTGATTACAGCAAATAATATGGCGCAAACAATTTTGAATATTTGAGACTTTTAATTTTTAATCAACGCAGAATTTTAAATACTCACGAGAATTAATCTTAATATTTCTCTTAAAGGGACTGTAAACCACGAATGACGAAAAAAGAAAAGTTCTAAAATACCGTATTTTTTTACAATTATTACGTTAAATTGATTAAACTATCACAACTGGTATATAACATTACTTGAAAAAAGTTTTTTTTTTACTTTTTTTTTTTATTGATTTATTTTTACTGGGTATGCATACCCGGTAACTACCAGTTAACTATAAATAACGCAAGTAGATTGATCATCTTCGTCACGTGGTAAATGCAAATTGTGCATGCGTTGTGAATTGTATATATTTTATAAATAACATGATCAATCTCCTTGCGTTATTTATAGTGTATATATCGTTATGTCACCTATTTTCGCGATGTACTTTCGATTTCACATCGCGAAATTTTATTACCGAATATACTGAAAATATGAACTTTTTTCAAGTAATGTAATATACCAGTCGTGATATTTTAATAAATATAAACTAATAATTGTAAAAAATACGGTATTTTAGAACTTTTCTTTTTTCGTCATTCGTGGTTTACAGTCCCTTTAAATCCTAATTAATTTTAACACATGACATGCGAATTGTTATAACAATAGTATTTTCGTCCGTCATATGTAATATAAACCTTTGAAGGAGTAATTTTTACATAATAAAAAGGGTTAACATTTATGATGTGAGGCATTTAATTATTTGTATTGTATTTGTCGAATATTACACTCATACTGTGTTATCTACTTCGCTATGTTGTTTAAGCTTAATCGTTTTTTTTATTAAAATCAATTGTATAGACCTAATGCGTAAATAATGTATCGATAATTAATGACATGGTGAACGGTCAATTAATAAAAGAATATGTCTTACGTTGACATCTTGGCGTCGACGCAGACCAATTTGATGTATTTCGACATGTCTTATATCTGTCACCAATCAGTTCGTATCCCTCGTAACAGCCATGAGAACACGTGGTTCCAAGAATGTAATAGACGCTAGGTGCACACAAAGAGTAGTCATTGTGTATACCGGAAGGTTTCGTACAAGTTATAACTGAAACAAATACATATTGTATGCACACATGCTTTACCATTTGAGTGTAGTATTTATTACATAAACATCGTCGACTCAACATAATAATACTTAGTTATTAAAGCGATGAAAAATGCGAACGCCGACCTTCAACTTGAATGCGAAACCGGCACGATGCCCTGTTGTTTGACCTGTCTTGTGCGTTGTATTGTATCCACGTTGTGCCGTTAGGGAAAGAACTGCCTGGTGGCCGCCCCACTCGATAGGGCCTAAATAGAAATAAAAAACATATAAATATAGTTTTGTAATTTTCATATTCCGTAAAGTCTCTTAGAGTTTTAAATTAGGAACTTGGACTAACAAAACCATATTTCGTGTGTGACATAAGATCTCAATATATAAACATGTGTAAGAAAGAACAAAATGCACGTGGACTCGAATCTATCATCTCCGGATTAAATGTATGTCATGGTAACTACTCAATGTTCTACGTATAATTTAATTCGTTTATTTCATTATATGGTCAAATCACAGTAAATAAAATATGTACCTAATCGCGCCATCCCTGTCGTCTTGGGGAATCGGCTCCGACCATGATGCTCGTGCATACAGATTTAAAGGATCCGCTATGACGTGTTGATCAAAGGGGCACACAAGCCTTGGTGGGGTCAAATCTCTGGGCCGTCCTACTCATAATTATAATAAAAATCGTTATTTTATATATGAAATCATTCATACACTGTAAGATATACCGACACTGGTCCAAATGAGCCCTTTATTAATCTTGCTCCGATTTATAGACTTATCTTATAGATACTTTGCTATTTAATTTATCAAAATTATAATTGTATGTTCAATAGTACCAAACAAACGATTAATAATTGTGATATGTTCAAAGTTAGTTTTCAAGAATATGTTATTTTGCTTTACAACATAATTTATAAACGTTATGTTTCAATATGAAAATTGTCAATATATGACTATTTTGTGTTGGAAGTTGACATCAGGAATAAATAATGTTTAGTGAATATCAAAATCCGTCGTAGAATCTTTATGTTTTTTTTGTTATTAAGATTTATTCTGAACGCGAATATAATGATAAACTGGGCTGCGCAGTTGGTAGACCGCTGAACTATTAATCCCGATCCCCGGCCAGGCCATGTTTGTGAGGGGATGGGTCATGCATTTTGCGTACGGTCAATCTCCCCCAACGTCTGATTCAAGAAGAGCAGTTGTCAGTTACTGTCAGAGTATACCATGTATACATGTACTTACATGAACGGATAAACGGGCGGAAAAGGCGACAATTATATACTGTGTCGCACATTTCCGTGCAATGACAATACATACAAAAAAAGAAGTTATGTGTCAATTTTAATATAGATATACTGGTAATGGGTTTCATGTATCCCAAAGATATGGTTAAAAGACACATCTTTAACCAAATAAACGGAATGCGAATTAAGTGTTGAATCGAAAGGCAAACAATAAATAATAATCAAACTGCAGTGTACCTCCAAAAAGGCATGTCACAAAGTTCCCGATACACTTCCAAATGTTACCAACTCGATTGACAAATGACGGTAACCGGACCCGCACCCGTACCCGCATTCGAACACCCCTCTTGGTCCTTTTAGATGCATGGTCAGAAAATTCTTCTCTTTATTCTGCAAAAGAAGGCAAACGTTTCATTCAGTCTTCATTAATATTTGATTATCTTATGTATCCCGTAGGACCCGTATCATACAGCGTTTCGACAGGCCGCTTAACTGTGCTGGTTGTATTTAAAATATGAATTTAATTTGGTTTTATTTCGCATGAAGAAGGCAATCTGACATGAGGCCGAACGCGTTGACCTGACTCTGCAGTTAACCTGACTGTGCAGAACTACTTGTTGACCTGACTCTGCACTTGACCTTACTCTGCAGAACTACTTGTTGACCTGACTCTGCAGTTGACCTGACTCTGCAGAACTACTTTTTGACCTGACTCTGCAGTTGACCTTACTCTCCAGAACTACTTGTTGACCTGACTCTGCAGTTGACCTTACTCTGCAGAACTACTTGTTGACCTGACTCTGCAGTTGACCTGACTCTGCAGAACTACTTGTTGACCTGACTCTGCAGAACTACTTGGCAAAGCTAATCATTATATCCACTTACATATGCAAAAAAAGATAAGGTAGGTATGTCAGCTAAACTTCGTTCACAATGTACACGTTATTTACGCTCTAAGGATATATAATTATTATTCCACTCACTCATCTTATTTTGAATATATCTAATTTACTTTGCGAATACCGAACGTAAAAAAAAAAAAAAAAAAATCAACATGAAATGCAAAAAAATAGGTTCGATTCCAACATTAGTCAACTCAGTGGAAACAAATAACTCGAGCATTAATTATGGGCTCGAACTATTTCTTATGCGTTCGTCAACGTGCTTCTGTTTTTCAGTGCGATACTTCAATGTTTAACATTTTCCGGTGTAGAATTCATGGTAAATGACATTTAATGCATTTATAAATTGAAGTCTTTTTCCGGTAATCTATGGATACATGTTATAAATTAAACTGTAAATATAAAGTCAATAATTGTGTGTCACATTCAAAACCTGTATATCACATATATATATATGAACTCTATAAACCAAATAATTATCCTTACACGTAAATTAAACACTCCAATCAGCATAAACACATGATACATTGCACAACACTGTAAATAATAGCACACGCTATACAATGATACGCTCTAGATAATCTTCTTCCTATTTATAAGTTCAAACTTATCGGTTAAACTATTAATAAACAAGTACCGAATATGAGAAGAGCACTTATTGCAATTAGCAAACTTTGTGTATCGATCAGTTGATCTATACATCAACTTGGGTTTATGAGGCGATGATTAACAAGAAATATCTTTAAAAAAAAAGATATACGGCGTTGATAGTTCAATGAATTAGATCAAGGATAGCGAATGTCTTTTTCTGTGCAGTTCTTAGCTGCATCACATGCAGTACGGGATGTTACGCGGAGCTTTCGCGGCTTATTTTACATTATTACATATTACTGGTCATATACCTATAGATACAAAACAGAAAGCCAAAAGAAGAATGGAAGTGAAATTAAAACATACGAGTCAACCGGCCACACGCGAAGTATCCGTATTTATAGGCGCGTTCTTCGAACAAACCTGTTTTAATGGTTTGTCGGGCATTGCTATTTGATTCGATTATTAACAGTATCGAGAATCATCGCGCTCATGCTTAATACATTATATGTAAAATTAATCAAAAATAATATTTATCATTGTATTGTTGAAAACACATTAAGAATCTATTATTGACATACCATAATTATATTGCTGAATATCTTTATTTAACATATTTCTGGTCTAAAGAAAATTCCAGGTCACCTAGTTCACGGATAGCGTCTTTATTATATAACTTTTACTGGCCGCGAACTCCGGTGATGACCTGTATATAAACTCTGACATTCACACACTGGCCGCGAATTGGCCCGATACCTCGCGGGTTGAAATGCAATGCATTAAAGTGAGGCCTCGCTTCCACTGCTCTTTATACTTTTACATGTTAACATGTTGACAGGAATATGGAAGTAAGTACTAAATATGAGAACATAGCCTTTAAGTATAAACGCTTTTGCCCTGGCAATCCTCTGAAAATAAAAGGTGCACGCACAAACTGTATTGATGTCGAGAATTGAGTGTAAAACTGTTCTATCTATTAAGCCTTTTCATTAGAGATAAAATTGTTTCATGCAGTAAAACAGTGTTACAAAGACGCGGATATGTTTCCAATGTTCTGGTGGTATACTCAAATCAGCCAATGGAATAAATGAAGTGTATATAATTCGTACCTAGCCGCGGGAAATTTTATTTGAATTTTATTGGACACTTACAAAGGTCAGGTAAGGTGAAAAGCTGGCGTAATACAGCTTACGCCGAAAAAATCACTTATCATAACTTCAAAGCCTTGTTGTTTGGCCAAACGACGGTTTATCGGATATAATTTAAAAATAATAATTTGCTGTTAAAAAATTTAAAAAAAGCTATTCTCAGACCTTCGTTTAAAGGGACTGTCCACTAGATAAAGCGTCGCGCGACGCGAAACGATATTTTGGGAACCTACGAGGATTGCTTATATAGCTAAAAAATACATCCGCATTAAACATCGACCTGTAAATAAACTCTGAAACACACACCGCATTAAACATGAGCGTCCGTGGTCGAGTGGTCTAAACAGGTAGCTTTTTACTCTAGGACTCCAGGAATCCGGGGGTCAGTGGTTCGAGCCCTGTTGAGGGTTACTTTTTTTTCCTGTTTTTAAATTGTTTTCTTGTTTTTTACTGGAGATTTTTAGTTCAAATGTTTAAATTTATCAATATAAATCATTTAAAGCATTTAATGACAAGCTTCAATACATGCCAAAATCTAGTGGACAGTCCCTTTAATTCCCAGGCGTTGTTGATGCAGACATAGATCTGGAGAAATGTTTTCGTCTCTACCAAACATTCCGTCAGATTTGGCACGTGACCATTTGCTATGGTGACAACCGTGCTATTGTTGTCATAGTAACATACCAAAGGTGTTTTTGGTAATGAATCGCTGCTGCAAGCCTGAAAATAACACGTCACTTTAAAAGAGATCTTTTAAACGTGTACGTACTTGATCATCATCATCATCATCATCATCATCATCATCATCATCATCATCATCATCATCATCATCATCATCATCAATATCATCATCAATATCATCAATATCACCAATATCAATATCATCATCAATATCATAAATATTATCAATATCATCAATATCATCAATATCAATATCATCATCAATATCATAAATATTATCAATATCATCAATATCATCAATATCAATATCAAAATCAATATCATAAATATTATCAATATCATCAATATCATCAATATCAATATCAATACCACCAATATCAATATCAATATCAATATCATCCTCATCATAATCATCATCATCATCATCATCATCATCATCATCATCATCATCATCATCATCATCATCATCATCATCATCATTATCATCATCATCATCACCACCACCACCACCATCATCATCGTCATCATCATCATCATCAGTATAATAAGTATTATAATGATTAGTTTTAATAGTAGTTGTTGTAGTATTAACGATTTAAATAACGAAACTTCTGACTTATCTTCAAGGGTTGATCACCAGTTTGCGAATTTTAACAAATTTACGGGCAATTCTGCGCAATAAAAAAATCTTAATGGCGTACATTAAACACCATAACTTTATGAAAACAAAACATAATAAAAATGCTTATTCGTGTACATTGATATTAAAATAAGAAATGTTGGTACAATGATAAAATAAGACAATACAAATTCCCTCACCTGAACTCCTATATAAATGGCAGTCTCCAAAAGAAAAACGTACGAAAATGCATTTAGCAACATGATCATAAATGTTGATGTGTTTGAAGACGAAAATACAAACACGCTGACATAAAAAAATAGGGGGTTGTGCTATTTAGTACTAACCACGCCCGCTTCATGTTTAACTAGATTCCACCTTCTTCCAGCTAAGGAAATCATTTACGGAAGAGATTTTCATGACAAAGGGTTATACTTGGCAATAAGAAGAGGAAGTATTAATTCGATAAATTCTGAAGTTGAATTTTCCAACTAACCATGTAATGGGAAAATATTATTTTCCCAACATATCATAATTATTGTCATAATTCACTTTTCCACGAAGAGGCGATTAGTGTAAATTAATGCTATTTTTGTCCACTGGTCGATTACTTTCATTCACAGAAGTAATAGTGTGAAAAGTTTATTCAAGTTTAAATCTACGTATCAATAGTCATGGTATGAAAAGGTTCATTCAAGTTCAACTTTAATTATTGCTCTACACTTCCCTTCCAAGTATTGGTTAAATAAGCAATCCGAATTTCAAAAGAGACTGAAACCCATTAGTAAGTGGTTTAAACAAACTGGCATTAAGTCCATAGTTGTAATCTTTTTTCTGGCTGCTAAACTGGGTATGTTTTCGTAGACCGGTTATTATTATTTTTTAATTTACAGACCAATGGTTGAGAGCTTCCTGATATGATTCTGGGTACTAAGTTTGCCAAATACCAATCTCATCGTTTGAATTATCGTTTTTTAAACGGGTTTTGTACGTTCCTGGTGGGAATGACTCGATCATTTCTCCAGAATTTCCTTTTTTTTTACATAGAAATGATTAATCATGAATCACATGCTCGATGGTGATTAAACAACAAATCTTGATTGATCGTAATTACATGTTATAAGTCAGAGTTTGCTACATTTTTGGTTATTGCCTTACAATTTTCTGTAAACTGGGTGTATTGTACTTACTTCATGATATTGAATTGTACTTTTTAGAATTTGAATTTATTGTGTTGGTTTGCGTTGCGTCGAATCGATCGCAACGTAGCGTATATTATTATACATCACTTCCTTTTTCAATTGAAAAATTTCACATAGCTGCCTCAGCATGATTTTAATATGTTGTGATATCTGAACGTGATTTACCTCGAGCGGGCTCTAATTTTTAATATACTCCACATGAGGGCAAACAGTTTTAACACAGGTTTTCAGAAAAATAGCTGTTAGCTCATAATTGGTTACAGTTGCTTATAAAACAACCAATTCGATACGACTTTGATTTCCCAATCATTATCTGTATGCACGACTGGTTTGATCCTGTAATGCATCATTTTGCTCGGTTATAAAAGTTATAAACTTCATAGGCGTCTTGTGAGGTATTGTTATTATTCTTCAAGTGGTGTTCAATACTTTCTACACTCTTAGATGCTTAAGATATGTGTTAAGTTGTGTATACCTAGTTACAGTATGAGTTTAAACAACTAAGTATCTGTCCCCCAGCATACCCAGTTTCTTACAACGCGACTGTGTATCTGTGTGACAAATATTATTCAATGGCTTCTTTCATTTCCCACTCGAAAACTCACTAAGGAAAAACAAGCGCAATGGCTAGAAACAATAACAATAACGTCAGCAAAATGACCAAACGTCCTGCCTCATTAAAATACCAGGAGATACCGAAATATACTCATGGCGCATTGAACATACTTCAACGTTAAGTCACCGTTCGTAACATATTGGATCGTACCATTTATATCACTCCGTACATTGGTTCCTGCGGACAATTGTTCATACGCTATTTGTTACCTAAGTGGACATTGGTTTCTTCGTAAATATGACAAATGAGATGAGGTGATGGGGTGAGGGGAGGTGAGGTGAGGAAATGGGAGGTGAGGTGAGGGGAGGGGAGGGGAGGTGGCGGGAGGTG
>VMBQ01001426.1:109065-136156 GCA_007657795.1 Dreissena rostriformis | reverse complement strand
ACGGTACGGTACGGTACGGTACGGTACGGTACGGTATGGTACGGTACGGTACGGTACGGTACGGCGAGGTATGGTATGGTATGGTTTGGTGTGCTGGCTTGGCGTGGCGTGGCGTGGCGTGGCATGGTATGGTAGCTGGATTAAAAAAATCGAACTAAAGACGTCTGCGCCTATGTTAGTAACACATTACACTTTTAAATGATGTCCATTCTAAAATGGCAAAAAAGGTCTGCAATAAAATTTGTTATCCGCTACAACAAAGTAATAAACAGTATTTAGAACGCAATGTTTGTATTTCTGTTAATTATTTTTTTTAACAACAATCAAATAAATGTACATAAACATCAAACTACATGTTATTTTTTTTTGTCCTCTACTGAATAGACGAGGACGTCAGTTAATGTGTTTCCCAGCCATTGTATACTTAGACACCATTTGAAATTTAGGGAAGTTACTACCTGTGTTCAATTGAGCATTTTCACTTTCAGTACTACCTATACCTGAAAGTCAAATAACTTATCACAGTTAACCTCGACGCTCCACTTTTTCTCATATTTGATAGCCTTTTGATGGGGTTGTTTTACTGTGATGAATTATGTTAATTTTCCTGTTTATACGTTTTAAAGATATAAAGAAACATCGCTTAAATCTAAGCAAAAACCTATTAAGGCCATGTAAACTTCGTCCGTATTTAACTGTATGTTCAATGGTGGGTGTATAAGTAGTTGTAATAACAACATATTTTGTAGAAAAAAGGAGCAATTTTATATTATACTGTACAATTATATCCAGAAAGAAATAATACTAACATATATGATATACACATCTTAACGATTTGGTCACGTATAAAGGTTTTGTCGTGTAAAAGCGCATTGCCTTTTAAAATGGCCTCTTTTGGTACGTGCTTGGTTTATGTCTCTTGAATGTCTCCATGTATAGTCGTGAATGTCTTATTATTTCTGAATTAAATCGAAAAAGCACAGTTGTCCTTTTTAATAACGTATACTGCGTTAAAGCATATTAAGTAATAAAACTAATTCATAAAAGAAATTTGCTTTATTTAGAGCAAACACAGCAAACACAGTATTCATTAAAAAACAAATGTTCAATGCATCAATCACTTATAAAGAGTATTTGTCAGTTATGATCTTTTTTATGCGACATAATACACTATTCTGAAACATGTCCTAGTATGACAACCGCTGCATAGTTTTCAACATACAATAATCACGTTTTTTGGCAAACACTTGTCCGGATAGTTCTGACACAGTGAATAGAATGCCGTTTTCTTAAGTTCGGTTATATAGGTGGTCCCAATACTATATGTGTCCGTCGCGTTGTGGCAGCCACCAAAGGTATGCCCGGTGTTGTATGACCAACATAAAACGACAAAAAAAAACAATAAATGATAATATACTATTTGGAAATGACATAAATATTGACTTTAATTAATATTCTGTTTTCAAAACAAACGCGATATAAAAATTTCAAATTACTAACTAGAACTGATCTTACATTCGTCGACAGTGAATTATATGAATACAAAAACTTATACTAGTAATTTATATAATATAGTAAACCTGAAGGAATGCAACTGCCAACTTTCGTAAAAGGAAGCCAATTTCCAGAGGCCCCGCAAACAAACGTTGTGTCTCCCGAAAGTCCGACGGGGTAGGTGTAATTAGTGAGGCAATAATACTTGCAGATGTTCGTGTAGTCGGTTTCCCAGCCATTGCATACTAAGATACCGTTGGAAATCGAGGACAGTTGTTTGCAAGGGTGAGCTGCATATAAAGTAAACGGGTCAATTAAATTAGTTAGCATTATCACACACTTACTATAAATATATTTTACGATGAACTATATAGTCACATGTACTTTTCAAGTTTACAGCAGTCAGTAATTGTTTCATCAAATCTATAAACGTTGCTTCATTTTGTTATATTAAATTTAAAAAAAAAGATGGAATGTCGATGCATTTGACACAAAAGACTCATTAAAAGATATTTCAGTGGGAGAACAAAAGACGTCTAAACAGATGAAAGATATATTTAAATTGCAGCCAATATGTATTCATAGGATGAGCTGTAAATAAGATCGGTCTGCAATTGATAAAAATAAAACTTACGTTTGACGCTGATCACGAAAGTGCATTCAGCCGTCAAACCATTGGAGGGCTTAACAACCGAATACTGCACTGTGTGTACACCCCATGGAAACTCGAAGGAGTTGTTCCGATAGTTGCTGGTGACCACAACTTCAAACCCATGCGGATCAAGAAATACTGGGACTTCCCATGTTTGTACGCTGGTCATATTTGACACGAACACTTCTCGATCAGCTGGACAACCATGCATGATAGGGGCTTGTATATCTGTACAATAAATAATACATCATATTCATCAACAGTTAAATAAATGTTAATTATGTAGCTAAAGCCTTTTTATTATCAGTTAAATGTTCAGTTTTAACCAATCTCAGTTTGTGTTTTGTGGTTTACAATTTCATATTGTGAAATGATAAAAAGTCTTTCCTAAATTAAAATTACCACCTAAAACCAACTTTAACGTGAAACATGTCTTTTTGTGAAGGACACCGCTAATCGTTAGTAATTGACCCTTTTAGAACTAATAAACAGTTCTTCGAACCAGCATAGTACAGTGAGACATCCATCCTACACATCTGTTATAAAGATTAAGCATGTCACCTATTTCGCAGTTCTTTCCTGTCCATCCGGTTCCACAAATGCATTCATAGCCACCCAGCATGTTTACACAGGTGCTGTTGTTTTGACAAGGGCTGTTACTACATGAATCAGCATCTGAAAAACACAAGTCCTTTACACAAGCCTAAATTGAAAACAGATTATCATACAGCACATCTTACTGAAAAAAAGTATATCCCAATCAAGTCATATGGCGGAGGATTGTTTTGTCTTTCACGTTAATACATTAAACACATTCGGCCTTAAATAAAAAAATCACTTAACAATACATAAATATTAACAGTTAAAATAACCAAAAACAATATAATTTCCTTACACAAACACTGTGGCGGATGTCCTGACCACACTCCATATTTCGTGCATGTACGTGTTGCAGAGGTCGGGTCGGTGATGTTGTAGCCTTGATCACACTTGTACAAAACCTGGTTACCGTACTCGAAGTTGCTCCCGGTAAAACTCCCGTAGGAAATCTCACTAGGCTGGCCGCAGGTAACAACTGAAATGAGATCATTAATTAATGTGTATAAAATTATATCAATGCAAAACGCATCAACTGCAAAAATATGTCAGTGTTCTAAACATTTAAAACGTGGTTTTAAAATTGTTGACGAGGCCAGTAAAACATGGGAATAATGAAACTCCAGTAACATAATCAGTGACCATTTGACTATACAAGACAATGCACGCAACACAACATAATCAGTGACCATTTGACTATACAAGACAATGCATGCAACACTAACATAATCAGTGACCATTTGACTATACAAGACAATGCATGCAACACTAACATAATCAGTGACCATTTGACTATACAAGACAATGCATGCAACACTAACATAATCAGTGACCATTTGACTATACAAGACAATGCATGCAACACTAACATAATCAGTGACCATTTGACTATACAAGACAATGCATGCAACACTAACATAATCAGTGACCATTTGACTATACAAGACAATGCATGCAACACTAACATAATCAGTGACCATTTGACTATACAAGACAATGCATGCAACACTAACATAATCAGTGACCATTTGACTATACAAGACAATGCATGCAACACTAACATAATCAGTGACCATTTGACTATACAAGACAATGCATGCAACACTAACATAATCAGTGACCATTTGACTATACAAGACAATGCATGCAACACTAACATAATCAGTGACCATTTGACTATACAAGACAATGCATGCAACACTAACATAATCAGTGACCATTTGACTATACAAGACAATGCATGCAACACTAACATAATCAGTGACCATTTGACTATACAAGACAATGCATGCAACACTAACATAATCAGTGTCCATTTGACTATACAAGACAATGCATGCAACACAACATTACGAATAAACATGATTAAACATGGGGTCACCGCATTGGTTTTATACATATCAAGATATGTGAGTATATGTATTGTATATAACAAGGTTTTAGATTAAATATGTTCACAGTATACATATTGCAGAAGATTGTTTTGTCTTTAATTTTTAAACATTAAACACAGTCAGATTTTTTAAAATAATAAACACCTTAACAATACATGAATATTAACAGTTATCATAAACAAAAACAATATTATTTCCTTACACAAACACTGTGGCGGATGTCCTGACCACACTCCATATTTCGTGCATGTACGTGTTGCAGAGGTCGGATCTGTCATGTTGTAGCCTTGATCACACCTGTACACAACCTGGCTGCCGTACTCGAAGTTGCTCCCGGTAAAACTCCCGTAGGAAATCTGACTTGGCTGTCCGCATGTAACAACTGAAATGAGCTCATTAGTTAATGTTCCTAAAATTATATCAATTGCAAACGCATCAGCTGCGAAAAGAGTCGCAATTAAACCGATGGTATTAATTTTCTTTACAACATTCAATCACAACCAAACAATATGCTTCACGGGAATTGAATTTATTCAAATTATTCTTGCACAATTTTAACATCATTTTTTTTAATTATTATTTAATTTAATTCAAATATAGAGACTATATTCCATAGATTAAATGTACGATTTGTTAAATTAACACATCACATCGTTGACATATGTAAACACTCCAGGCAATCAAAGGTAGACTTGGTAATACACTTACTGGTTTCAAAACACGTTCCAGTGGTCCCATCCCTGCAATTGCAGAAGGTCCCATTTGTACTGTACTCAACATACGTGCCGCTATTGAAACAAGTCCTGCCACAAGATTCGGAGTCCACACAGTCGTTTGAGGTACAGAGACACGATCGCATGGAGAAACAATTGTTTGAACCAACCCGATTCCTCTGTCTGTAACCATCACCACCACAGATTGCTGTGCATGATGACCATGGACTCCACTCACCCCAGGAGCAACCGCAAGGAATAAAGAAGCGCAAGCCGAGCGATCCAGGGACGAGCAGTAATGTTAACACAGCCGTGCTTTGCATGGTTTCAGTTCGATTGTAGAATGATATGCTGAGAGAATATATTTTGGAGTAGAAGTCTAACTAGGAAGTATTAAGTTATTTACAGCACGAAATAGGCTTAATTACAACACCTACTTCCACGAACACCGCTGGGAGTATACAAATTTTCAAGTACGTCAGAGAAGTAAAAAAAAAGCCGCAGTCTGAATGGTTAAACACGTGGCCAATCCAAGCTCATCACATTTCTATTTCCAATATTTCCTAAGCGATCTGCCACTTTCACATTGACATGTGATTGACATCTAAAATATATATAAAAAGGTTTCAACCGTACCCGAAAATCAGTTGAGGTTTAAGACTTCGGTTAAATGCTAGCAATGCTTAAAGCTTTATTGTATTGTGGTTTCATTGTTGGGGCCTGCTCACAAAATGTGGTATGCAGTGTTTAATTTCATTCGCGAGCTACGTATCGTTTCAGAATGTCCTCTTCGAATATTAAATACGAGATAATCACATTAACAATCAATACACGTTATATAGTTAACTTTGATAAACGCAGTTAATATGATAGTAAACGAGAATGAGGATACACATAAAGATTTCCGATAATCGATTTAATCGAGCGATTTAAAAATACTACTATTTTGTGTACTTTATGTTGCATTTGTAGATGATCCGCAGTTATCCCGAGGAAGTACCGGACAATTGCAAGATAGACACAAGTGTAGCGGTGATTGATTGTGGTGGAGATAAACAGATCATAGACGACATACTTGTCGGAGTGACATGTTTGTTGCAGCAAGGAAATCAAACTTTCCGATTCACGTGTAGATCAAACTTAGGTACATTTCGGCACATTGAATATTTGCTCTTTATGACTTGATGATGTTTTTTTTTATATTTTACAATTAGGTTTGTTTTTGTTATTTTCATTAAAATTTAAAGTTAATTTATTTAGTTGGATAGTTTCGCAAAGAAACCTATTTGTGATTTTTATATTTAGCTTTTTTTATATTACAGTTTGATTATTTAGTTGATTAGCCCACTTGGATTAACGACTTTATTCGATAAGTGTGTATTTTACGCGATCGTGCGACGACCTTTCCGACATAAGAACTGTCCTTTCTGTATACAGTATGATGCAGAATCCCCATGACCTGCAACTTTATACGAGGTACATAAACTTCTCACAAAAAGGAAAGTGTGTTCGTAACAAACGTGTTGTTGGTTCTGTGTTGGGAAATAAAGTGGGAGACACTGTAGAGGACACTGTTGCCGAACACTTTGGAGACGATGCAGGCGCTTTCGCGGGAGCTGCTGCCCAATTCTTCATGGGAGATGTTGGTGGTGCTATTGCTCGTATCGCTTGCGAGTTCTTGTGCAAAAGTAAATTGTTCATTTTCTTCATTCAACGTTTCTTGACCCACCTGTGCAACATTCGATTGATAAATGACAGTTGCTGATTTCTACACGACCCGTCACAAATGCGGATTGCTCATTGCGTAATGTCAAGATGGTTCTTGATTGTACGATTATGAGTCACGAAATCCTTAGCTTTGATTATCACAAATAAACAGTACGAAATCTGAATAAAAACACTGCGCATATAACGTTTTCACAAATAACATCTTAAGGATAGTAAAACAGAGAACTTCTGTAAAAATTATCATAAGCAATCATTCAGTAGCTGTAGTTTAACAACAAAAAGTGACATTTAGTTAAACAAAATACATGTGTTAATTATTAGACAAAAAGGTACACGCATCAGCCAACCATACGATTTTAATCGCACTGTAAAGTTCGTTTATTATGGTGAGTTATCGTAAAAGCAGACGATTTCATTTTTCCCGTGAAATGTTTTTATTTTTACTCAGCGTGCAATTAATTCAATTTTCGAGAGTTAATCAGACATAAAACACACGTTGCCTGCTTGATATTGAAGAACATACATTATCTTAAAATTCTTTGTGTAATGGTCCGCTTTGAAAACATAAGATGTTTCTCTGTTGAATGTATAGTAACCCGATTCGTTTATCGCTACTGCTTGCTATTTTTTAATGTAAGTAAACTTACTGGTCCACCATATCAATTTACGTGAAATTACTCTACTATGCAGTAAACTTACTGGTCCACCATATCAATGTAAACTTACTGGTCCACCATACCAATTTACGTGAAATTACTCTACTATGCAGTAAACTTACTGGTCCACCATATCAATTTACGTGGAATTACTCTACTCTGCAGTAAACTTACTGGTCCACCGTATCAATTTACGTGGAATTACTCTACTATGCAGTAAACTTACTGGTCCACCATATCAATTTACGTTGAATTACTCTACTATGCAGTAAACTTACTGGTCCACCATATCAATTTACGTGGAATTGCTCTACTATGCATCATATTCATCATTTTATCCAATCCACTTCCAAACATCAACAACGGGTCGCATCACTTCAACAATTAATCATATGACAATACATTATATACATATTTTCAGAGCCAGCGCCTCCAAACACTCCTCCATGGGTCGTTTCGCCTGGAATAGTTAATCCCCTGATTTACATCCCTAAAGGCAACACAAGTGCAGCTGTCAGCTGGACTCCGCCCACCTTCCGGGACAAGGAAGATGGTGGCAATGTTCGGTATTATTCCTTTGAATGATGGTAGTGTAGCGAAAATCAACATTCGTATATCAAGTTGCTAGATTTTACCGCAGATTTACCAATATAGACGTAGCTACCCACCAATTAGAGCTAGTAACCATTTTTTTTTAAGTACGAGTATACCATGCATGGGTTTTGGTAACATTGTGTGCTTTTTTGGTCTAGAGTTGAGGTGCATCCATCGACCTATACAAACGGTGGGCGATCCACCGAAGGGACCCACGCTGTGCATTTCGTGGGTTACGACACAAAAGGGTACAGTGCCTATACGAGCATAACGTTCAAAATCCAAGGTAAGTTTGTTCCAACATATAAAACGATATTAAAATATTTTATCCGAACGTGTTCTCTCTGCGTTAGTCAATACATGCGATATAAGAACGGTAAGTATGAGCGGTATTCTATACATGCGATATAAGAACGGTAAGTATGAGCGGTATTCTATACATGCGATATAAGAACGGTAACTATGAGCGGTATTCTATACATGCGATATAAGAAGGGTAACTATGAGCGGTATTCTATACATGCGATATAAGAACGGTAAGTATGAGCGGTATTCTATACAGATAATAACATAATGTATTACATCAATATAATACAAACTTAACCTTTCGATACGGGTAAGTAACAACAATAAACAATTTACGCTAAAACATGCTACAATTTTAACATATCTTGTCAGAGAAAGTTCTGAAATCGGATAGTTTGAAATGTGTAAGAGAATGTCTCATTATATTACCGATGTACACATTGTATAAGCAAGGTGTTTTTGCTGTTTCAATACCTTGCCTTGTAAAACAACATCAGTTGAAATATGCGGAGTGATGTTTTGCTTGTTTTTAAACCGCAAGTAAAATTTACTTACACGATTAGCCTAGAGTAGGATTTTGTTCTAGGTCAGATGAACTGCCGTGGCCAAGCGGATATTTTTTACCCGTTGTATAGCAGTTAAATATGAGATTTCGACGAGTGCACAGGAATTCGTAGTCGCGTTTATACAACTGACGAATATTCCCCGTGTACAAAACTTAAAACACTTTGGTGTATCAATCAAAATTATATGATATTATAAGTTACACTGTTAGTAACTTATGGTGTATGGGATAAACACCCTCAGTAATGTCATACCATACTCGAGCTTCGCTCTCGTAATATATAATATAATATATAATATAATATATAATATAATATATAATATAATATATAATATAATATATAATATAATATATAATATAATATATAATATAATATATAATATAATATATAATATATAATATAATATAATATATAATATAATATATAATATAATATATAATATAATATATAATATAATATATAATATAATATATAATATAATATATAATATAATATATAATATAATATATAATATAATATATAATATAATATATAATATAATATATAATATAATATATAATATAATATATAATATAATATATAATATAATATATAATATAATATATAATATAATATATAATATAATATATAATATAATATATAATATAATATATAATATAATATATAATATAATATATAATATAATATATAATATAATATATAATATAATATATAATATAATATATAATATAATATATAATATAATATATAATATAATATATAATATAATATATAATATAATATATAATATAATATATAATATAATATATAATATAATATATAATATAATATATAATATATTATATAATATAATATATAATATATTATATAATATAATATATAATATAATATATAATATAATATATAATATAATATATAATATAATATATAATATAATATATAATATAATATATAATATAATATATAATATAATATATAATATAATATATAATATAATATATAATATAATATATAATATAATATATAATATAATATATAATATAATATATAATATAATATATAATATAATATATAATATAATATATAATATAATATATAATATAATATATAATATAATATATAATATANATTATATTATAAATATTATGTTATATATTATATATTATATAGTATATATATACATTATATAGTACATATTATATATTAATAACAATACTTATCTAGCAGTTTATCGAACAGACGCCATTTTTTTACGTTGATAGGAGTATGGAAATTACTCGGGGTGTATGGGAATTACTCGGGGTGTATGGAAAATACACTATGGGCTCGTGATGACTGCTCTAAGCCAATCGGATAAGGTCATTTTTTTAGGAGGTGAGATATATGTGAATAACATTAGTTAAAGCCCCATTACTACTAAAAAACAACGAACATTCGTACAATATTTCGTAAAATAAAGTTAAACATTTAAAAATCAGTGTTCCTTATGGCAATTGCCGAAATTTCAACGCCAGATGTGGTCTGGTAACATAGATGTTTGTAGATACAAAATGCTCCTTTTTTTGCATATTTAATTCAATTTTAATTTCCCGCAAAGATATTTATTCAAACGACACATAAACACTAACATGGAAACATTTTAGTGATTGTGTGTCGTATGAATAGATATATTTGCGGGAAATTAAAATGGAATTAATAATTGTGTTATTTATAAGTTAACTTTTTTTACGAAATATATTACGAAATTGTCGTTGATTTTTAAGCATTATAAAGGCTTTAAAAACAATGGTATCTTTAGATACATATCATTGTAAAGCATTGCAAAGCCAAGAAATTAGTAATAATATACAGCTTCTCTAAAACATAAGATATTTCAGTTAAGCGTTGTAGAATATATCCCCAATTGTTATCGAAATAAAAGTATTTGACTTGTTTGCAGCAATTCGATGTATTCCGTTTTCACAACCTAAGAACGGCGTGTTGAAATGTAACAACGTAGATATCGTAGAAGGAACAATTTGTGAAGTGAACTGCTATGGTGGTTACGATATTCCTCGCGAAGAACGGGACATGGAATGCGTACGCCAGGGTACGAACGGACAGCCGTCAAAGACAACAATGGATTGTAAACGTAAGTATGTTTTATTGACTTATATTTGCTTGATTGACCGTTGGACTGCTGGATTGACTTGCTAATTGATTAGTGAATGGATCGCTAGATTAATCTAACGTTTCTGATTTTGTATGTTAACCTAAAACCGAGTTTATTTAATGGTAATTGTTTTGCTTATTATGCAAATGACATGATGATGATGATATCTTTATCAATTATATTGCGATTTATTTAATACTTCGGAATTGTTAAGCATGCAATTTACTTTTTAAAATGTATTGATACCTTTTATGTTATCGTTGCAATATAAACAACGCGATGTCCATATAGCAGTTAGCGGTGTTTGTTATGTTTAAAGCCATTACATGCAACGATGCACCAACAATAGCGCACGGAAAACTGAGTGGCGCTGACGGCCAGCGGATGTTCACAGGAGTATACGACGCTGTGTGTGACCCTGGTTATTATGCCAAAACATCGGGCAGCGCGACTTGTAATGAAAATGGAGAGTGGACAAAGGTTCCAGAATGTCACGGTATGATGAATAGTATAATAATACCAACAATTAATATTATGTTTAGTGGTATTATGATGATGATGATGATGATGATGATGATGGTGGTGATGATGATGATGATGATGATGATGATGATGATGATGATGATGATGATGATGATTATGATGATGATGATGATGATGATGATGATGATGATGATGATGATGATGATGATGACGATGCGGCTGCTGCTGATGATGATGATGATGTTGACGATGCCGATGCCGATGCCGATGACGGTGGCGGTGGCGGTGGCGGTGACGCTGGCGGTGGCGGTGGCGGTGTTGGTGGTGGTGGTGGTGGTGGTGATGGTGGTGATAATTGATAATAACTGATAATTCGGGAGAGGCTCCAATTATAATCGAGGAGAGTGGATATGTCCCACCCATGCGTTTTGAGGCTGGCTTTCACCACTTGAAATATACGATCAAAGACAAAACCGGAAATATTGGATCGAGCTGTATTTTTCACGTAACAATTGAATATAAGTATTGTAATACAAGCATTTTTCTTCTTTAAAATGTGTGTTTGAAGTTAGATACAGCATATAAAACTGTTACATAATATTCGTTGCGATTATAATAAATACCATCAGTACCAATTGCCTGGTTTATATAGGACAAAACATACAGTACAAAAGAAAAACCGTATAGTTACTTCGTTTCAGCAATCAGTTGTGAGCCACCACTTCTGAATCCAGGAACTACTCGAGAAGACCGTATGGTGTACACATGCCCCTCCCTCTACACTGTCGGATCTACGTGTACACTTTCATGCAAGAACGGATATCCAAGAGCGGGAACCGACAAAATTCAGTGCGACTTTGACTTAAACGGCGACGCAAACTGGAAATGGGCAGGATTCCGACCGTTTTGCCAAGGAAAGTTTGCACTTAAACAAAATAATATTAGATAAAATTGCACTAATATCTAAGTCTATAACGTGTGAACAAAGCTCTGTTTTTAGGTTATTGCGATTTTTGGTATGAACGTAAACTTAACACGCAAACCTTTCTGTGCGATTTGTGTCAAGGAATATGTAAAATTTAAAAATATAATCCTTAATACATGTTATAATTTGTTCAATACTACACGCATTTCATATCTATTACTCATTATGTGTTCTCGCTATTGTTACAGAAACGAATTGCACGGACCTTTCTCCGCCAGGGAATGGTGCCATTGCTTGCGCTCAATGGACGCTTGGTCAGACGTGTCAGATGCAGTGTCAGAAAGGGTGGGACATTCCGTACCAATCGACCGGGGTGTTTACGTGTAGCACTTCAAATGGGATATGGCTCCCACAGCCCAGTCTTTGACAGGAACTAGTGCCCGACTGTTCAAGGGAAATCAGTAAGGATCTCATAAAATGATGACTGTTCACGTTGATATCTAAGATACGATATATGCACACTATACGTCCGTTTGAAATAATGTTGGATATCAAATATGCAGTATGTCAACTGATATTTGAAGAAACAAATTCTTCGTCATTAGTACTTGACATACTGGTGTAGACTCTTTTTCGAATATCGACTAAAATCTAGTGCAAAACAACGTATACATGTTCTTTAACTTTGTATCGAACCACACTACTTAAAAACATTTCAATTTGCTAACCTTTTTTACAATTCTACTTTAACATTCCAGGAAACGACAGGATGCGGCTTAATCTTCCGTCGGAGTTCTTTTATTACACACACGCGTGTAATATTTCAGAAGAAAATCTCCTTCAAATCCGAAACAACTTCATCAAAGCACTGACCGCATCTGCATATCGCGACTTTTGTTTAAATGATACGAACTGCGATGCCAGATTTGTTCAAGTCACGTGCGGGCCAGTCTTTACACACGCACAAAACGTGACAGCGAGCGGACCATTCGTGCAGCTTCGGAACAAGGGTACAAAGTGGAGTTTGTACTTGATACTCTGTTTGAGGTAAAAGAAGGACAGACCGACGTGTCGCGTCACCAGGCTTTGGAAGCCATGCTTTATAACATGGTCGATCAGATGTCCTCGGAAGTTGACAGTGGTCGGTTTGATATTCAAGGACTTACAGTAGATCGAAGTTCGCTATTCGTCGGATATGTCGAATTTGATTGTCCAAAAGGGACCAGATCAAAATCAACTACTCCAAGTTGAGGTAAATTTATGTATTCAGTTTTATTATTTCTTACTTGGTGTTTACTTGGATATTTTGGAAGATAACATTATATTTTAATAAAATGTTTATTATATTATGTATCTTAACATTTAAATATCACTTTCTTTTGTTTCAGTTGGCTGTTCATCGGGTCACTTTATGGATGATAGCATGGCATGTCAGTTCTGTCCTTATGGCACTTACCAAACTGAATCTAACTCGATAGTGTGCGTCTCATGTCCACAGTATACAAATACTACATCACAGGGATCGAAGTCATTAGGCGACTGTAAAGGTAATGTTTCTTTGCAAACACTTGAAATGTTTGATATTCTGTTTTTTATCTTCTGCCTTACATCGACCATTTATAGTGGTTTCTTGGCCTAGTGATGCCTTATCCGGATCCACACTAATTGGTTCGCTGGTTCAATCCCACGATACACATAGCCATAACTCATCATTTGAATATAACCTTAAACCGAGGTGCAGTTTTCAACCGACACTTAAAAGACACAGGTTCGCATCTGGGTAGGAGCCTTTCCTGTACTTTGGAATTTCGCATGTAACCACATCTAACACGTTTTGAAAGGGTGGGGATGGGAAACAATACTGGATTAACGTGTACTTTACGCATATGTGCGACCATTTAGTTTATTTCAATATTGTTTTTCCATTAATAAGGTGCAAAAAATGTTTAAATGTGCGATTTTATTGTGAAAATCATGCTCACATACTTCAGAAAGGTGCGCCCCAGGCACGTATTCATTAACGGGTCTGGAGCCATGCGCCAAGTGCCCCATCTCCCGGTACCAGCCCGACTATTTCAGCAGAGACTGCGCAAGATGCCCGTCCGGTTTAAGGACATTTAAAGAAGGAGCAACAAGTATTTCAGATTGTGGAGGTGCCTAATACGTGTTAAGCCACGATAGTTGTGTTTTAATCATCGTTAATGCAGTTGCCTTCGTTTACGTTATCAATTTATAAATTATATTAAATGCATTAAGTAAAGCAAATATGGTTACGATGTTGTTTTAGTTACAATCTACATTTTATTATTTCTCTTTTAAAGCATACGACATCAAAATTAAAGAAGACAGCCAGCCAGAGATAACGTTCGACAGTGATATACACGAAGCCACATTTGTGTATTGGGTATATTCAAAGTCTTCGATAGCTCTGAACTTTGCTAGCGCGGACAAATCGTTTGGTATTCTTGTAAATACCTCAACATCCATTTCCGTGTCACTCTCAGGGTAAGTGCTTGCATGATCGTATTGATGGTCCGTCGTGATATAATATATTTTCGACAAATGCTCGTTGTCGCCATTATTAATAGAACATGTGAGGCTTAGGATTTTTGTTTACTGGCATTCTCATGAAGGGGACATTTGCACATAGTATCAAACTAATCAAAAGTTAAACTAGTGTATACTTCGCGTAGGTAGTTTAAATAAAAGTGTAACAGTATTCATATTAACTCGTGAATAGCTTACCATCTTAATGCATGTGATGTATTATATAATACTTTCAGAGAGACAATTTTTACCTCATCAGACAAAATGGCAAGCCATTCATGGAGTTTTGTTGCCTTGGTCCTAAACAGCGCACAACTGACAGTATATTTTAATGGAGAACATCTGTTCACTAAAGCTATCAGAAATGCCAGAGTAAACGCGATCAAACCCAACGATTATATGACCATAACCGGAGGTACGTTAACTTAATTTCTTAATGTTTGTGAATAATCGTTTCAAAGTTCTTTAACCAACGAATGTTAATAATTTGTTGCATTATATAAGATACATAATGGAGAATGACAGTAATAGTAAATTTCGTTGGTATACAAATTATTGGTTATTACAGTTAACACTAACAGTAACTTTCAAGGTAGTCTATATTAAGTGTTAAGAATATGACTAGCCAATTATTTTGGATGCAATTCAAGCAACGTGTAAGACAGAATATATGTATAATTGTATCATGTACTAAAATATTTATGTTCGTTAATATTATGTTGCAGACGGGTTTATTTCCACACCATACCTTTTTTTCGGGCATAAAGACAGCAGCCTATATGTCCAACATGAAAGAATCCAGAGCATGTTTATTGAATGTTACGTCCTTTCTATACGGACCAGATTTCTTCTCCAAAGACGCAAACCACACGATGTTGATTTCGTCCAAATGCGACTGTAAGCCATAACTTTCTTGAGATAAACAATAACAATAACAACAAATATATGATATACGGCCTGTTGTTTTTCTGAAATCAGAAATTAAATCTCAGACTTGAAATAAATTCAGTTCCAGATGCCAAAAACGCAACGAGTACAAAAGCACCTGCAATTGCTTGTACTTGTAAGTGGCTTGCTTCTTTAAATCCGTTGGGATAGACGCCTAATTGAAACAAATATCATCAATTTATAGTCAAGTCACATTTATTTTAAATAAAGTCACAGCATGTAAAAAGTTTATATGACAGATTAATACACGTGTTAAAATGACAAAAAAACATACATGTGTATTTAACTACAGCTTAAAGAATTGTTTCCTATGAACCAAAAACGCAGAAATAAATTAAGTCCTATTCCGATAGTTGCTCTAGTTGTTAACAGAAGTTACTTTGGCTTCCAGCACACGACGAATGTTCCAACAATCCATGCGGCAACCATACGTGTGTGAATAAACTGCATGCCTTTGAATGCATATGCAGGTAAGAAAATAAATTGTTAGTTCAGTAAGTTTTCAAATAATTTTGCATCATCAGCCGCTGTTTGGGACTATCAAACTTATTAGTGCATTTTATGTCCAACCGTTTGAGTTTCATGGTTTTAATACATTACGTCAGGCGATAAAGTGAAAATTACAAATCTAACCAATACATTTGCAGATCCTTAATTTGTTGTGTCATATGTACGATTCTCGTAAATTCGTATATACATGTACAGCTTTCAACATGAAGCATCGTTTAGCAACCAGTTTATTGTAAGTCAAACTCAAAACTAATACGCCAAATTATATATTAATTAATAATATGCAATATATTAATCTCTTTTCATACTTGAGCAATACTGATTATTAATGGAAACTCTTTGTTTATAGGTGTTTGTTTTTAATGTATTAAAAAAACAAACTATGTACATGTATTTACTACAGCAAGGGATACAGTGGAAAGCAATGCCAGGTTGCTCCAGATTACTGCGCCTCAAATGAATGTCAGAATGGAGCAACGTGCACCAACGGTCCAGGCAAACACACGTGCCAATGTCCTTATAGATTTTCTGGAGCATTGTGTAACATCAAAGCAAGTAAGAAACGTTACTTTCACGCTCAAGCAATTAGTTTATTTATACAAACATATAGTGCTGTTTTCGAAGTAAGTGTATTATATTTTCCTCTTTTAATATATGTACGCTAGCTGTTTCAATATATGTTACAACTTCATTTTCTTCTTTAATACGAACACAATCGGACCACATTCATGTTTTTAACCATTGCAGTTAATGGACAGTGGTCGGACTGGGGTGTTTGGAGTGAATGTTCGAAGACGTGTGGTGGTGGACTCAGAACACGCCGGCGTTCCTGCACGAATCCCCCTCCTGACCTGGAGGGGAACGCTTGCCCTGGAAATGAGACTGAATCCGAGAAATGCGCCAAAAATGTTTGCCCAAGTGGATGAATATTGAATGTGTACTACTTTTTTTATTTCGCTGACACTTGAAACGTATATTTTCGCAATTTCGTCCTTTATTCATACTTATTTTGTCCGTTCAAGTGTAGCATAATCACACATCGCAAGATAAAGTTCGTGGGGGTATTTTGAAACTTAATAGACTTACTTTAATACGTGCAAGAAGTTTGGGAAGAAACCCCACTTTTCTGCTGGTCTAAATTAAGCTGTCAAATTAAAAATCCTTTCAAATTCACAAACTGTATTAGCCGTTATTATATAAATGCAACCAAATAAATAATTATAACGTTTTTATCGGAATTTGTTAAACGTTAAATACAAGTAGAGTGATATAACCGAGTGTACATTAATTTTCATTTTACATATCATGCAAAGTGATGCCTTTCTGTGCCGTTGGAGTGTTAGTCACATTCGTGTTTATGTCCGCGAGGACAGGAATACATTTATTGCATCGTCCGTCCTTCCGTCCCACCGACTCCACGTCCTTTCCTTTTTTTGTCTTGCCGTCCGTCAAACCGTCCCGCGTCTAGTGGCCTTTAAAGGGGAGTGCAGAGTACATTATTTTAAAGTCAATACTCTTCAGTCAATTTTCTTGTGCGGAGAATAGCTCCCTAAAAATGGATGGTATTCAAATAAAAATGTTACCAATAATGGAGGACATTGAGAGGGATTGCAAGAATAGAATGTCCATTGCAAGAATAGAAAGTCCATTGCAAGAATAGAAAGTCGATTGCAAGAATAGAAAGTCCATTGCAAGAATAGAAAGTCCATCGCAAGAATTGAAAGTCCATTGCAAGAATAGAAAGTCCATAGCAAGAATAGAAAGTCCTTTTTTTAGTATGTTTGGGGCTATTGCCATTGATTTAATTGTTTGCATAGTCCGTTTGCATAGTCTTGTGTTGAGCATACATTTTCAAGTAGTGAAGGTCATATAGTAATACACGCCTTTAGGAGAAAGTGCAGAGTAAAAGTACCATCATTCTTTTTATAATATTACCAGTTATTGCTAGTTGTAAATTGTATTGCGAACTTTATAACTTCATGGCAACATAAAGTTAAAATGACTTAGATCTTCAGAGAACATTGAGTGAAAGTGAAGTCTCGTTTTTCAGTTTTTCTTGATTTATTGTTCTTTGTAATAGTATTGTGCACATCTCATAGTTCACTTACATAGTGTGTTATATTGTGCATATCTTACATTGAAAAGAATTTAAACGATTTTAATAGAACTTCATATACATGTTATGATAGAAGACTTTAAGTGGAGAGCAAGAACCATAACTCTTTCTTTGAAATTTTTGTTTGATTTTTTTTCTTTTGCAAAGCATAGCAATAAGCATACAATTTTTTGTCATGAACATGCATATATCAATAGATGGAATATATATTTCTGACTTTCAATTAATAAATAGAGCTTTGTCTGTTTTCCTCAATCTTAAAAAGTTAAGGTCACACGTTAAGGACAAGCCAATATTTTAGGGGTATTCGGCACATACAGTGACATCACTGTCTGAAAATATTGTAGCATTTTGTCTCTGAATGAGCCCTATGCCAGTGCATTGAAGTGTACAAATAATAAGATACAAATACGTCAAAGGTAGAATATCGTTTTTATTTTTTCCAGAATGCAGATCAATATACCAGACTATTGGGTCATCTTTAAACTGTACTGAAAACGACGACGGACGATTAGCGATTTCAACGGTTGTTCCCTGTTCCAACGCAAACCTGGCGATAGTAAAGGAGGCCATGAACGAACGCTTAAAGTCCGCACAATGTGTGATGAACGGTAACTGTACACAGGAAGTACAGACCACCTGCAAGCAGTCGTCAAGGAAACGGAGAGCCGCGCAAACGATTGACATAACAATAGAACTTCAGGCCAACCTGTTGTTTGATGGATCGGGTCTCAATTTTGATTAAATGATCGATGGGGAAGGTGAGTACTTTGGTTAATTGTGTGAAGAATTATACAGAACATATGTTTTAATTGTTATGATATGCCCCTAATAAAACCTGAATTTTAGTTTTTAATTTCCTTTTCGATTACGCAGTCATCGGCATGCTCTGCTAAAGTATTGGCGATTCATTTCTGCATCCGCTTAGAATAGTTTTGATTTGGGATCAAAAGTACTAATTTATTCGCAATTGTATTGTAATGTTACACATTGCGTAGTAACTAGCTGCATCGTATGTAACGATGCATGTCAGTTTTCCTGTCATTCTGTAGGTGCGCATCTTGTTAAGTATACCACACACGAGTTGTTTGGCATCTAAGGGCAATATGTAAATATCTGCTATTCACAACATGGTTTCCTGTTGAAGTTAGGTATAATATACGTAATATAGGAGCATGAGATGTGAAAATATATTTAGTTTTGTTCACACATTTCTATTCACTCATATGTGAATGTCTGCGAATATGCTGAACGTTGGCGAATCCAAATTAGCTGTATATATAAGCACGGAGTGTATATTGAAGTTAAAGTTATAACTCGCCGGGCTGCCGAAATCAGAAGAAAAACTTAATATGTATTTATATATCTGAAAACTACGTAACGTAAGCTTTCTAATGGTATATAATTTGTCAAAATCGGCCTATGAAACTATAATTTAACAAAAGACGTGAGTGGGTACATCAAATGTATAACCTCGGCGCTTCGATCAAAGATCGATAGTTACGACACGGTCACGTGACTTAGTATCGACAAGATATTTGGCGTAACGGTCCCGTTTCTTATCCGTGTAATCTAGAGTCCGTGATATAAGGCATACTTGTGTTCGATTTTTTTTTTAATGGACCTGTTCACGTTTTGGTAAATTGACAAAATCGAAAAAAAAAGTTTCAGATTTTCAAATTTTACTGTTGTAGTAATGATATTTGCGAGGAAACAGTAATACTGCACATTAACCATGCTCTAAAATATCCATAATATGCATATTTTGATGATTTGAAAACCTGAAAATTATAAAGCGTTACAAACTCGTAACGATTTATTTATAACCAGGTGTACACGGCTCGTATACAAGAATGAACTAAGCGCTTCGTTTATCCGCTTGTTGTTTACAAACAGTGCCTCGTACACAATCTGTGACCGAAAGTGCAAAAAAGAACAACAATAGCCCGAGGCTAGCGATTTCGCTCGAAATTAATCACGCTTGGAAATCATAGTGGAATGGAGGCAGTGTTATGGCTTAAAAACTGATCGAATTACAACGTTTTGATCCGCACTCTGTCGTTACAGTATAATGTACATATACACTCTTATTTTCAGGCCCATCATCGGATTTCATACGTCTGTTATTTGCCGTTTCCTATTTGGAAAACACCACGCAAACCCTGCTCAACGAGTCAGAATCGATGTTCACGTTTACAGTTGGCGGTATCACATACGTAACTGACCAAACAAGCGTCGTTGTAACTCCATCTGTTCAGTGCCCCAGTGGAAAAGTGCGCCTTCAATATTTGTGTGGTAAGAACTATTCGAAGATCCGTATTTCCTGCCTGAAAAAAGAAGTGAACATGCTTATAAAATCAATGTTTATGTTTACCGGGGTATTTTTTTTTGTGGGAATCGCTTCTATGTGACAGCCAATAAACTAATTCGTGTGAAGGTTCATGTTTCACAGGGGAAAAAAACCCTTTGACATCATACTAATGTGCTTAGATGATGTTCTACTTGTTATACTTGACAAGAGGCATACTGTTGGTAACTAGTACATATTTTAGGATTGTGCTGTGTTATTTGACAATGACAATAAATGACAGGGACATTAACTTTAAGTAGCGTATTTTATGAAAATGTATTGCCTTGTTATCCGGATCAGCAGGTGCATACAAGGGAACTCGAGACGACACTTTGCGTTGCAATAGTATTACTTGTTTTAAGAAAGTGTTCTATATATAATTCGCAAATTTCAAGCTTTGACAACACCTCTCGCACGTTAATTTAACTGGGTTTAAGCGAAATATTATATTAAATTTATATTTACCATGCAGGTTTGTTTTTCAAGTTACCGTCCCTGCCGGCTCATACTCCAACAGTGTGGACGCCGTGTTCTGTCCTAAAGGGACCTTCCAAGAGAGGCCAGGACAAATGAGTTGTACACCGTGCCCTGCTGGTACCAGCACTGAAGGCATCGGCTCGGATAATTCAACGGACTGCTCAGGTTTGGAATACAAACGTATAATGAATACAAATATATATGTTCATTTAAAATGACTCATATTAATTAAATGAGACAGTGGTCTAGTGGTAAGATGCTGGTCTAGGGATCGAGAGGTCCCTGGTTCGAATCCCACTCGGGGCACTTGATTTTTCTGAGCAAAAAATTAATCCCACGCTTGCTCCTCTCGACCCAGGTGTATAAATGGGTACCTGTGAGGGAAATAAGTCATTGTGCCGTGGCTGCCTGGTGCGCCAAATGTAAACGGACGACTTAAATCCCAGTGATCGGGGGGTTAATGTCGAAGTCGGCTGAAGATGCATATCGAAGCAGACGATAAACCGCAACTTTAACTGTTTTTTTGTTTAACTTTAACTTCCTGTCAGTGCTGATGTTTTATCTTTAACAAATCAGAGATACATATTCATGCAACGATTCTGATCAAACCATCCAATAAAAGACCAAACCATTATGACAACGTGTTTGAATAGGTTGAACTCGAATCAAAGCGATAGTTTAACTTTGCAAACTTTGAAGGATCTTTAAAAGAAAAACAAACGTCATTGACTGTAGAATGTTTAAAATATACGGTCTTAATAGCGGACGTTCAACTTGACAAAACCTTTATTTTTAATCCGTGCTGAGTATGCGTTTTAATACACTTCATAGTTTCTAATTAAGAGGTTAATAACATTTATTTTAGTAACGGATCTTGGCTCTGTTACATCAGGAAGTACGCCTGCACAAACAATGGAAATAGGCGCTGTAACGTCTGCAGACGTGACACCTAAGCAGCAAAACACTGATGACAATGGTATTGACATAGGTTTACATTACTTATGTTTATTTTTACTTTTGTACTTGTTTGTGCATAAGGGAAGAATTATGCTCAACTATATTATAACACCCCATGTAACAATGTACTACGGTATGCGTTGTATTGCAATTGAATTGCGTGTAAATGTGTACGGTTGACCCATTTAAATGGGTGCTTTGTATTGACCCCAAAACAGGAAATTAAACTCAGATATTACTAATAGCATAATTTAATTAAAACGGCAAAAATATATTCCCTGATTGGTTTAACTATATTTCATAACCTTAGTGTACACTTATTTCCTATCAAAAAATTGTGGCGCCTTAAATTACGTTTTATACCCGCATGGTGATTATAAACGCCTTTGCCAAATTATTTTTGTTTAACATTTATCTCAGTCTCAATGAATGAATAAAAAAAACAAAAACAAACAAACAACAACAACAAAACATGTTAATTCCTTAAGCAAAGCTTTTCAGCATGAACCCATAAGCCTTTTGGCGAATATCACCGTTAGCAACGTTCAAAATTTACATCATACATGCATCATTATACACTACGTATTGAGCGTAAATTATATTTGTGACTTGCAGTAAAAGCCAATGTTGCTGTTATTGTGGGAATCGTGACCGTGGCAATCGTTGTGTTCGCGGCTGTATTGGTCACCGGTATCCTGGTATATAAATACAAGAGCCAAAATAAGTAAGTCATTAACTCCTGATAAAAATCCTGGATAAAGGGACTTGTTTACAGTTTGACATTATGACAATTTTTTAAACCATTGTCGTAGATTCAAAATATAATGTATACATTACATTCGAACAAGCAAACAAGTATGTTAATGATTGGACTGTATTGACATGAGAAATACAAAATCAACAAGCAAATTCGTTGAATTGATATCCCCCGCCTAACTAGAGCTTTGTCACAGAAAAAAGCATTTTTTCAAGATACAAAGGGCCATAACTCCGTTATTAACCGTTGGTGTGCAATGCCATTTGGCGTGCATCATGTTTTATCCATATATATACTCATACCAAGTTTCAATGAATTCCGCCAAAACACTTCCAAGATATGGCTTCGGACACAAAAGTGCCTATAGTAAAAAGCATTTGTTCAAGATACAAAGGGCCATAACTCCGTTATTAACAGATGGTGTACAATGCCATTTAGCGTGCATCATCCTCTTATCCATATATATACTCATACCAAGTTTCAATGAAATCCGCCAAAGCACTTCCAAGATATGGCTCCGGACACAAAAGTGCCGGACGGACAGCCGGACAAACAGCCGGACGGACAGCCGGACGGACGGACAACGCCAAAACAATATCCCTCCGCCTCTGGCGGGGATAATTAATGTACGCTGATAGTTAATGGCTAACTGATTGTACTATTATTGACTTAGTAGAATTCATAGTATACGAACGAGGTCCAGTTAACGTCGAGTGATCAATTTTCATTATAAAATACGACACAACTTAAAACTCAAATGAATGAAACTGCTAAGTAATGACTAGACATAACATTAGTTACGAAGGTTTCCATTTATGTTTTGTTAAAATGCATTTTTGCAACACATATCAATTGTTTTATCTTTCCGATTTGATTATTTTACTAATACTTTAATGCCATTATTTTAGCAAGAATATTTTATTTGTTTAAGCGTACGTAGGATAGGACAAAGTGAGGTCAGTTTGCAGCCATTTCCTCTGTTCAACCTGCCTGTCAAAAGTGAGAAAACGGATCCAGCCAAAGACGCGTTCATGAACAGATACAACTTCTAAGTGATAAACATATACAACATTAATTGATAAACAGATACAACATTAAGTGATAGACAGATAAAACTAATAAGTGATAAACTGATCCAATTCTAAGTGATAAACTGATCCAACTTCTAATTGATAAACTGATCCAACTTCTTAGTGATAAACAGAAACAACTTATAAATGATCAACAGAAACAACGTATAAGTGATAAACAGAAACAACTTCTAAATGATTAACAGGAACAATGTCTACGTGATAAACAGAAACAACTTATAAGTGATAAACTGATACAACTTCTAAGTGATAAACAGAAACAACGTCTAAGTGATAAACAGATACAACTTCTAAGTAATAAACATAAACAACTTCTTTGTGATAAACAGAAACAACTTCTAAGTGATAAAGAGAAACAACTTCGAAGTGATAAACAGAAACAACTTCTAAGTGATAAACAGAAACAACTTCGAAGTGATAAACTGATTCAACTTCTAAGTGATAAACATATGCAATTCTTAATGAAGCACATGTTGATAAAAATGCGATACGCACTTTGCTAAATGTGTGATTGCTTGTTATCGTTGAAAAGTAACACGCTGAGATAAATGTACAGTGCATACTAATAAGTGATCTCACTCGTAAGCCGACTCAACGAACAAGGTACTGAAACACACAAAACACATGTTCGCTCAGTGTTTAGCCTTCATGGAATGTATTTAACTGTAGCCGTCATCGCAACGATTGTGTTGTCATATATGGTTGTTTTTTTTTCACGCATATTATTGATTCGAAATATTTACCATTTTAGTAGTAAACGTACATGTTTAGATGTATATGAATATATAAAGTTTGTTTATTCCCAGATCAATCGTGCGTTTCAAGGCGTCAAGCGAACATATTTCAGATATCGCTGCTGCTGCTGCTGCTGCTTAATTATTTTATTTTTTTTTTACTTATTGACATAACGTCATGTATTATAAGTTTGTACCGATGATTCCGGTATGTATATATGCAATCATGGAATATTGAGAAATAATATACTGATAATATTGAATGAACAAGCTATTGTTTGTTTTACTTATTTTGATTCTAGTAATCGCTTTGGTCACCTACATGTGTACAGCTTTTGGATGTTTAAATTCTTATAAATAAAACACTAAGTGTACGTTAATTGATGTCAGCTTAAAATACGTTTATTAAGTTTGGATGAAGTATGACAAAAGTATATATATCAGGTTGACATTAAATGTTATTTTAGGTTGATTTCATGTTCCATGTTACACATATTTGGTTTCGATTGTGGTTTAATGAAACGTTTTTTGCAAGCGGTTGTGAATTGTTATGCATTGTTATTATTTTCATTAGTGATGTGAGCATGTGTTGTTCTACAAAATAGCTAAATTATGATTGCAATTGATATTTTAATTTATATATTCGTACACAACAAAAGGTAAAATATTTTGATCGGAAATAAGATTTTACTTGTTGTATTTTCAACTAGAACAACGTAAGAACAACGACAAACGTAAATTTATTCTACAGTATGTATTTTTGGAACATTAAATGACACTTTATGTAAATACTCCGAGTATTTTATGAGGATATCAATTCTTATCCATGTATTATAAGAATTTGTGAAAGATGTTTCTGTGATGATAAAACTATGCTATATATTTTGCGCGTGATATAAAATGTGGCATTTCTTGTTATCGTATGTTGAGAATTTTACATTTCGATGTTTCTGTTATGATGTCGGTTTGGATTATCTTCGTACGTGCGCCCTTGCGTGCGTATGTGCGTTAGTCCGATTGGGTCCCTATTGAAACTTCTTCATGTACTGATCATTTTTCGAACGGCTTGCTTCAAATGATCACCAAGTAGACACAGAACACCTGTATCCAGAGCTCAAATGACTGATGTGGGCATTAAAGGGACTTGTTCACAGATTCTGGCATGTTTTGAAGTTTGTCATTAAATGCTTTAAATTGATAAAAATAACATCAGAACAATATAAAAACAAGAATATTAGTTTAAAAAAAAAAAAAANAACAACGTTAACCACACCAGGTCTCGAACTACTGACCCATGGAGTAAAAGCCAAGCGCCGAAACCACTCAGCCATCCGCCTTCACGTGTGTAATTCAGTGTTTATGTTCGGGTCGTCGCCGAGTCTTGACGACTACATTATGTGCGGACCTGACCATCCGTCTTCACACGGGTTGCCATATATTTTATACTTTGTATAACTATCCACGTACGTGTTGTTACAAAATATAACGATAACGTCTGAGACGCTTTATAATTTTATCAATTTCTAACGATGATTTTTCGTAAACGAAAGTGTATTTTCAGTATAAGTCTGCGGCATTAATGTTATTTGGCACACTGATGTACATTGCTCATTTATTTCTTGAATCTGTGACACAAAGTCACAAAAATTCTTATTTTGATAAACTGTGAACACATCGCTTCAACGATGTGTCCAATATAGGACAATTTAAACAGACAATCGCATGATATACAACAAACAAGCAGTATCCTTTCTCCAAATAGGTTCCATACACTAAATTATATATGTATAGAATGTAATAATAATGTCTGCATATGTGATGCGAGCAATTCTCTTTTTAAAACACCTTCTTGTTCAAATTATTTAACACCTAGTAAAAACAATTTTGATAAATCTAGTTCAAGTAAAAATTGCAATATTTCAAATATTGACAAGTGTATTACAATTGACAAGTGTGACAATAATACTGCTCCTAATTTAGACTTCAATTTTTCCAACAAAGGGTTAAATGTTGTTTGTCTTAATATACATCACATCATGCCTAAGTTAGAAGAAATTAAATATGTACTTTCACATTCAAAAATACATATTTTAGGACTCTGTGAAACATTTTTAAACAAGGAAATACAAGATTGGGATCTACAAATTCCAAATTTTAATTGTATTCGTCGTGACCGAGATAGTCGTAAGGGTGGGGGCATAGTTGTATATATTAAAGACAATATACCTTTCCAACATAAATTAGATTTAAATACGTGCTCATTAGAGTCGGTCTGGATTGAAATTATGTTCCCAAACACTAAATCATTTCTAATTAACTTTATTTATAGGCCACCGGATTCTAC
>VMBQ01001426.1:94585-108595 GCA_007657795.1 Dreissena rostriformis | reverse complement strand
TCGGCCCTCTTCTCTTCCTTGTATACATTAATGACATGCCGTTTTTCCTTCAAAAGGGAACGTTAGATCTTTATGCAGATGACTCTACCTTACATGTAGCTGACGTTGGCATTAAAAACATTCAAAGTACTTTGCAAAATGACTTAAATATAATATCAAATTGGTGCTCTTTTAACAATATGTTAATACACCCAAACAAAACTAAATGCATGGTTTTATCCAGTGCTAATAAATCTACAGACACCTTATTACTTAAAATCAACAACATTGTTATTGAACAAGTTGAACATTATAATTTACTTGGAGTAACTGTTGACAAACATCTCACTTGGCAACTGCATATAAATAACGTCTGTCGAAAGCTCAACTCAAAGCTAGCCTTATTAAAACGGATTAAACCCTATCTTAATTATGAAACAATGAAATTGTTTTTCAATTCATACATCTTACCACACATGGACTATTGTTGTGCAATATGGTGCTCAGCCACAAGATCAAATTTAAAGAAGGTAATTTCGATACAGAAACGAGCTGCAAAAATAATAATGAATAAACCGTTTTCTTCTCCTTCAATTCCAATTTTCAATAAACTGGGCTGGTTGTCATTTGAAAATAGGTGTATATTTCTTGTTGGGACTATAGTATACAAAGTTTTACATGGCTCAATGCCTCATTATTTTGACGACGTTATTTTTGTATCGAATAACAATACATACTCTCTTAGATCCACCACCCACAACGATTTATCATCTGTTGCATTTAAAACCAATTACGGAAAGCGTACTTTTGCCTATTGTGCAAGAAATATTTGGAACTTTATTCCAAATAATATAAGACAAGCACCTTCACTTATTTCCTTTAAAAGGTACTTTAAAAATCATTTGCTACAAACGCAAAACTTGTTTTGATGTGTATGTGGATTGTATCCATTAAAATACCGTTTTGGGGGTATTTTGCCCCTTTTGTATGCTTTGTGACTGTCTGTTGACATGAAAGAATGAAATAATTATTATTTATTATTATTGTTATTATTAATTATTATTATTATTATGATTATTATTATTATAGTCATGTTGCATTTGTAATTATTTTAAGGATGACTGCAGTATGCTAGACATTGTTGAGTTATATTTACATATACTGTGTTTTTGAAGACCACATTGTAAAAAAGAAATGTTATTTTCTTAATGTGATATCTTCGTGAAATAAAGTTATTATTATTATTATTATTATACTGGTCCGCGCTGTAGCGTCATCGTGTATCAGTACATTTAAAATAACTTGCAACAAATGATTGACGATCGTGATTAATGCAACTCTGCAAAATTTCCAAGCAAGCATTATACATCTCAAAACTAAATGAATTTCGACACTGATACCTTGATAACATTGGATCAAACAACACTTATTGAGCGTAATTTGCCCGGTCATAAGAAGCCGGTTAATTTCGGTTGTCAATGCTTCATAATTATGATATAATAATGTATCGTTTTGCGAATATAGCATTGCATCATTGTGAGTATAGGTAGGGCGAGAGAGCGGAAATTGCAAACAATGACGAGGAGAGAAATCTGGGAAGCGTTGAATTATAAATACAGAGATATAATAAGAGTGTTAATTTTAATATACGTGTAATTCGTACGCCATTTTGTATTATACGAAAATTTTCTTTGAAAAACTTTTGGCGAAGGTCAATAACTAAGTTGTTCGTATAAGTCAACAATTAGATGTTTGCAATGTTCGCCAAAGTGTATCCGTAAAGCCTCCAAATATTAGGTTGTTTCGCATCGATCTAGCTTGAGTGTCAATTGATATTAAGACAGAGTTTAAAAAACAATCCAATTGATTATTTGTTGATATAACCTGCTTTATTTTTTCATTGATGGACATGATTGTGTTTTGCAAACAAAGAATGTTTTGACTACAGTTTACTCGATCGCTCCGAATGAATGGTAACTCCTCAAACACGTGCATTTTTGTTTGCCTAGCTTTATTTTGGTTGCTCGCGCGCGCTGGTCCGCACGTATCCCAAGCCTTGACACTTAACTTTTTCTGTAGGGCAGATACAAATCATAAAATCCAAACAATATTTTATTACATTTTTGGCACAATACACACAATTTCATATATTCGCAGAGTGATACCAATTTTACTACAGTAACCAAGCATAGCCTATCAGGCCATTTCAATATTAAGAATCAATGTCAAGATTTAAAATGAAATCCCTGAAGCCATTCCTGAGAAACTATATTACCAAAGAACTTAAAACCCGAAGAGACACCAACGCCAGGGCGAGGAAGATAGCTTGCCTTGTCATCGAAAAGGGGAGCTCAAATTGTGAAATGTTTCACTATAACACTTTTTCACAAATGGCTACGACTCCTTTACTATGTACACCAGTCATATCACATCATTTACATATATCACAATAAAGCGCAGTCGGATTGTCTCACATTTTCCACCAAGAACACTAAACATTTGTACCAGAATATACCTTAAACCTCAATTACTTATAACTCGAACCCAGCAAACAGGTTCATGTGATGACAATCAATCATTTCAATAGTGTAACAATCAAAATGTGTGTATCGGTATGTTACAATTTGGTTATAATGACAAATATTACCCGTATGTAAATTGTTTTCAATTGACCTGTTTAAAACAACAGTTTAATTAATATGTATTGCATTTAAATATAACAGAGACGTATCTACGTCTCTGAATATAAAATATAACTACATGTATAATTATTTACTATACATGTATATATCAAAAGTATAAGCAAGAGAAAATCTTGTATCAATATTTATAAGTGATTATTTGTAATAAATATGTGTACAAACCTCCAAAATCCCTTGTACATGTATATTATATGCCTGTTTATTGGCACGTAGCAGTTGTCACACTGCGGCCATTATGTGCGTTAATCACTATACAGATTCAGATAAAACAGTGCAGTAAACTACCAATTTTATGTATAAGTCAACTTAGAAAAAAGATGAAGATGAGGGAGCCAAACATATACCCTTTCGATAATTAAGCATAGGTGGACATGTACCCTCATGGAGATACTATTACCCAAACATTGACCGGCTCTCTCCATTTATCTGTACCTCGCTTTATGTTTAATGGTACCATTAGTGACACAATTAATTTAATTCAACCAATTAATCATTTTACTTGCCAAAAAAAGAATCCATAATTATTAAATTACATAATCAAGGTAATTTTTTTTAACACAAACTGGAATTTTGATTTATAATTATTACAATGATTGCTTATTATATTGATATTTAGAAGATATACATTAGTGAAGATCAGTGTCCAGAATTGCAAATTAGTGGGTTGATGTATATCTGGTTGGGCAAAAACCCAGGAGAGCCTACGTATGTCTTTGTATTCTCAAAATATTGGAAGGGCATTGTCAGCAGGGCATATTTCCGACTTCAAAGATATTCTAAGGAAGATTGATACACTGAGTGGAATGCCCCCATTAAAGTTCCTGACATGTCTAAAACTTGACAATTAATTTACTGGTATATTGATAACCTTTCTATCAGTTAATCTACTTCTGGCAAGAACTCCACAATTTAACTGTACTATCCGCCTTTCCATTTGAGACACAAGATTGTTTCATATATAACCCCCCCCCCCCACACAAAAAAAATCAGGCAATGCAAAAAATAAAAAACTAATTTATTGAATAATAAAAATATTTAAAAAAAAACACACACACAATAAAAAACATACAAATTGCAAACAGATTTTTTGTCAAGCATTACTTGCATTAAAAAGTTTCATTTTTGTTACCACACCAAATGAGCCATATAAAATGTGTAACATGCATGTAAAAACTTGGTTTTTTTTTTTCATAAAACTTTCCTTTAACTGTCGTTTTTGCTTTAATTTTATACAAATAACCTACAGTTGAAGTTTTGATAAAGAAAATGTATTCTGCTTTAATTTGAAAACTTTTTTTACTATTTATGATCGTTTTTTTTTTTAAACTTTTTTATGATTTTTTTTGGTAAACATACCACTTCAAATAAAATTTTAAAAAAGCTTTGCGATACAAATAGAATATAGAAAACTTTTTTTACTATTTATGATCCGTTTATTTTATTTATTTTTCAACTTTTTTCTATTTTTTTTTTTTGGTTTACAAACCACTTCAAACAAAATTTTAAAAACGCTTTGTGATACAAATATAATATATAAATTCTTTAAGCCCAAGAATGAATGGACTTTTCTTTTTACCAGCTTTGGTATTTTACAGCGCTTAAAACATTTTAAGCAAATCGATAATTATTAACTAGCATTTACTGTTGCTTCAAGAAATGGCTTAAATACATTATCAAACAAAAATAGAAATACATGATAATTTCATCATCGACAAAAATCTAAATCTTTTGAGAAGAAAACAAATATATATACTTTACTTTTCTTTTTTCCCACTTCATTTTTATAAAAAAAATCAAACAGTGGTGTGTATTTGATTTTAATAAAATTAAAGAAAAAATGCAGAGCTGTAGACATTGTTACATCTATCATTCAATTCACAGTGTGCTTAATTAAAAAAAAAAAAAAAAAAAAAAAAATCTAAATAATATTTTATAGAAATGTTAAATAAAATATTAAGCCTAAAAAATCTATTGCTCTTACTTCAGATAAATATTTTGCAAAAAAAAGGAGGACAAAGTGTAAGATGTTTGCTTGGTGTGTCTACATTTCAATGTCTACGAAGGTCTGCAGTGGAGCTCCCTTGTCTGCCTGAAGTGGTGGCAGCAGTCTGTTGAGCCGCCGGTTGATGGTCACGACCTCATTGATGACATGCAGGTCGCAGGGGTCCATAGGGGGTACCTGGAGAGGACATTCAACATGCAGGAAATAGAGTAACATACAAGAATATTTATTTCCTATCGTTCGGTCATTGATATGACATGCACATTACCTGCTATGATATCAATGAGATCAAGGGTCTTACAATCAAGTGAGGATTAACATAAATAAAGCTTCAATGGTAACAGTGGTATTAGACAAACATGCAATTAAATGAGGAATTAAAATAACAAACTAAGGCAAAATGTATTCTAACACAACATTAAAAATAAATATACCTATGCATGTACTCTTAAAATCAGAATGATTGAAATGGTGATGACACTCCAGATAAGCAGTTCACTATTTCCAACTCAAGTGAACACAACACAAAAAACAATAATCTAGAACAAGATGTGTTTGTGAAACACTATGTCCCTTCCCCCCATATATTTGACCTTTGACCTTGAAGGATGACCTTGACCTTTACATTTCACCACTCAAAAATGTGCAGCTCCATGAGATACAAATGCATGCCAAATATCAAGTTGCTATCTTCAATATTGCAAAAGTTATGGCCAATGTTTAAGTTTGATGCAAACAAACAAACCAACAAACAAACAAACCAACAGACAGGGCATAAACAATATGTCCCCCAGTATAGACTGGAGGACATAAAAAACACAAAACACAAATTGTGTACTTAAAAAAAAACACATCAGTCCATTTTGGATTTTATTAAGGGGGGGGGGGGGAATAGCTTCATGACCCATTTTCAATAAAAAAAAAGCAAAAAACTAAAGTTTAGTCAAACAACAGGTTAAATTAATTTTCATGAAGATTGGGCAATAAATGTAGTCTCTAGAGTATTCACAAGGTTAAATGTTGACAACAGATACACAACAAAACGTTATCACAAAAATCTTCATAGGCATGTTGTGCTCAGGTGAGCTAAAATACATTTGTTTGCATACCTGTTTGGAGTTGTTGTTGTTGTTCTCTATGCCTGGGGTCTGAGTGTCCGGTGAAGGCAGGCTGGTACTGTCGGCCACATTGTTGGTTGCGTTGCCGTCTGTTGGCGGGTTCACTTTGTTCTGTGGATCAGTAATGAGTGGTTATAGTGAGTGAAGAACCATATCATTACAGCATAACGAGGAACAAAGTGAAACTATAGCTGCATCAGCAGAAACAAAAACATTATTATATGTAGTCCTTCATTTATTGCATAGAAGCAAACACCAAACAGAATGACACACTCTGCATCTGTTGATAGTCACAGCATTCAGGCTTCACGGCTAAGATAAAGACACTCTAGTGACATCATCAGGATGAGGTTGATAATTGTTCCCATCATCACTGGTTTTAAGTGGAAATGCAGCGATTGTTAGTGATAATGAGCAAGGTCTTTTCACGTGCAAAATTGTTTGTGGTCATGTACATGATGTTACTTCCTTTTCTTTTATTACAAGGACACACATTTGTACATTCTATGACTATTATATATATATTATATTCATGTTATTTGTAATTTGACCAAAAGTCTGACAATAATAACCAAAAGAATTACAGTCAATTAAAAATCTCCCCAATGCAAAAAAAAAACACAAAAAACAAAATCTTCAGGATGTTTTTGGGAGCATACAATTGTTAATTATTTCTTATTATATTGACCGGTAAACACTATAAATGATTCGTAAACACAGGGTAAATAGAGAACAATACTTTACCCTACAATTCAGCAATGCAACATGGCATAAACTGTTCAACTATCAAAAACATAAATGCATGCAACAAGAATTGTTCAAACAAAACAATAATAAGATTCACATTGATGTAAATTACTTTTTTCATCCAATACACGTCTGAAACTAAAGAGCATTCGTGTGTGATTTCATTAAACAGCAGATCACAAGCGATTGTATTGTAATTCTTTCTCTCTGTGTGTTTGACTTGAGTCGCAATTATTTGGACAGATCTCATAACAAAATGTGCATGATGATTGTGTGAAGATATTAAGGCTAAACTAATTATTTACTGCCTGGCTAGGTCTTGTCACAGTGAGCAACCCAATTATATTTGCATGATTGTGCAGTTATTGATAATGTTAAGTTAAATTAATTGCAATGAAGCCCTTGCAATTCTTTACTTTCTTTTAAAAGTGTAAAATACATTTTTAAGTTTTCTATGTAAATTGTAAAGAAACTTTTTTTTTTCAAAAATTATATTTTCTTTTACCAAGATAAAATCATTCATTTGAATTGACATAAGAAGTGACAATTAAAAAAAAATTTTACAATATGAGGTTTACCATAATTTTTACCACATTTCAGTATAGAGGTAAATTTCTGTAATAAGAAAAAAATTGGACACTATAACAAAGAAATATAGTGCCAACAAGAGATGTGTTTGTCACAAACACTATGATTCCTACGGCACCGCTTTGATATTATTTTTTTTACCTTTGACCTTGAAGGATGACCTTGACCTTTCACCACTCAAAATGTGCAGCTCCATGAGATACACATGCATGCCAAATATCAAGTTGCTATGATCAATATTGCAAAAGTTATGACCATTTTTCGAAACCTAAACGCAAGTGTGACAGAATTCCAGAAGAACAGACAGACGGACAGTAATATCACTATATGCCACCCTACCGGGGGCATACAAACCAAATAAATTTACAGTAAAGAATTAAAGCTCTCCAAATTGTCTGTATAATACCTTCTTTTTGTGGCAGCTCTTGCACTTGCTGTCGACCTCTCCACCACTTTTCTTATCCCTTTGAGAAAGAATCCAGTCATATGTGCCCATATTGTGGTACACTGAAGGTAGAAAATCATTCCTTAAAATAATACTAAATGTGTGATTGCTGTAAAGATCCACATTGTTAATTATTCTATTCTTGAAATGGCCATTTTAAAGCTAAACATTCAGCAAAACATGCGAAATAGAATAGAAATTCCATTACACAGATGGTCAAATGGCTTTCCCTTTTTTAACAATATGAAAACAACAAGAAATGTGCCATAGACATGGATGCCCCCACAACACATGTTTGGACACAGACAAATCCACTATATATTCTACAGTGGACAAAGAGCCATAATTCAATCAAAACCGGCCGCAATAACCGTTATTTTGTTTACAATTATCTTCACTTAAACGTCATTCAACTGCCAAAATTTAAGCAAGATTCAACCAGCAGTTAAAGAGGAGTTAAAAACACAAATGTAATTACATATATATTCTAGACAAATTGCCATAATTCTGCCAAAACTTGTTGCAGCCAAAAGTGTTTCTTTACAATCACCTACATATTAAGGTAATTCAACTGTGAAAGTTTGAGCAAATTCCACTTATTATTAAAAGAGAAGTGACAATACAGAAAAAGGGCAATAATTCCCCATAGACTGGACTTTTGTTGAAAAGAGACTTCTTTGAAAAGAAAAAATCCGTGAAAGCGGAAAGTGTCCTCTCTGATTAGCCTGTGCACACATGCATAAAGCCCAGTTTTCCCAGAGCACATCTCATATTTTCATGCCTAATGTCAATAAAGATTGGTACTCAAGAGAGCTCAGAACCCAATGAAGATTAATCAAAAGCCATGCCATTACATGCATGGTTTCTGAATTTGTTAATTTCATCATAGCTCTTGAATATTGTTATAAATGTTACAGACCAGAAGGCATTAATTCCAACACACAATATTACGTTACATTTTTGAATTTAAACGATTCCATGTTCTTCATAGCTGTCCTTATTATTAACATATTATTTTACAAATTGAACCAAAATAAAATGTAACTAGTGAACCTAATTTTAATAGGGGTATTCTACTGCCCAAGGCCAATGCACATGTGAAGTATCAAGCCAATTGGTCATTTAGTTGACGAGTTATTGCTCCAAAACAATTTTCACACTTGTGACAGTGACCTTGACTTTTGACTGGGATCTACTGTCCAAGGCCAATGCACATGGGGAATCAAGCTAATCGGGCCCTCCGTTCACAAGTTATTAATCGGAAACAATTTTCACTCTTAGTGTGATAGTGACCTTGACCCCAATTTCAATAGGGGTCATCTTCTGGCAAAGGCCAATGCACATCGGAAGTATCAAGCAAATTGGTCAATCTGTTCACAAGTTATTGATCGGAAATGAACTGGTCTACCGACAGACATCCAGCAAACAATATACCCCCTCTTCTTCAAAGGGGGGCATAATAATTGGAAAAGGATATCAGTAAAACTGAAGGATGCTCCCCAATGATGCTTTGTGGATATATGGTTAATTGTGTGGAAAAAAAAGTGTGACTTTGAGAAAATCTATTATTAGCCTCAGTGACCTTGACCCCAGTAACCACAAACCTCATCAAAAGGTAGAGGTCCATGCAAGGTACCTACATTCCAAATATGTAAGAGATCGGTAAAATATTGAAGGCGCTATGAGAAACTAATAATAAAGTGTGACGGAAGGAAGTAAGGAAGGAAAACTGGCAACTATATTAAAACATGTATGTCATCAAAAGTAAAAACACCCTGAACGCATCGAAAAATATTAATCAATTGTGTAAATCATGAAAACATGTGTATTATATCAAATTCAAAATTAAGTAGTGAGCTCCAGAAAAAAAAATCACTATTAAAAGCGTTCACAGAGTCATTTTTGTATAGGCGGACTAATTTTAAAGTATTTAATATAATTTTAATAAAAAATATTAACATTATTTGTTGCTTTTTCTCAAATGAGATATTGTTGGCAGAAGTATATTGTTTACTAAACAGGTGGAATGAAAAAAATGCTGATAACTTTATTATCAAAATTACATAGAAAAAGGTCTTCAATTTTTCAAACACAATGTCTCATTGATAGTAGATTATGATGAGAACAAAATAAAACACACTTGTGATTATGAACATTAATAGTCTGCTACTACGAGAAGACAAATAAATAGAAAACATCCACTTACTGAAATATATGTGGTAACCAAGGAGATGTGAGACCAGGGCAATGGCTAGGCAGCCCAGCACGAAATAGACCGCCAGCATGGCCAGCCACACCTCGTGGGGAACAGTTTGAAGGAAGATCTTAAAGTCGGCCTCTTTAAAGTGGCGCATGCGGTCCAGTTCTACAATCATACAAATACATGGATTTTAGGGTACTATTTCAACAGGAATTTTATCATCAAGTTCAAGTAATTTAATCCAAGCTAAGTGATTTAGCAAGAGAAAGTGGAATTATTTCTGCAGATTTACAGGAATAACAAACAAAATATATCTTTTAAAAAGATATTATGCATATATCCTGATTTTAAAATAAAGGAATAAAATGAAAATGTGTAAATAATTAAATTGAAAACAAGGGCTTAATTGTTGTTGTTGTTTTCACGTGTAAGTCGCATACCCACTGCATGCAATGTTTGTTATGGATTGAAAGTAACATTTAATATTCAAACATCAATAGTGTTTCTAGATAAAATTTGTACTACGTGCGATCACATGATATGTGTCCACACATGGCTAATTCTGAAATAACTTTTTCGACATTGAAATACACGTTATGTTAACATTTGAGTAAGACACAGCTCTCTTTTAACATGTTCAAGTCACACTTTTATAGCTGCGTCATGCCAAAATGTGTCTTATGGCGTATGAGGCCAGCAAAGCTCAAGCCCAGCCAACGCAATTGCCCAGCCTGAGCTAGTCTGGCCGCATACGGCCTTATATGACCCATTTTCGCATGATGTGAAAATTAAATAAAGAATTGTTATGGAATATCTATCCACGATACTTTTTGATAGTAAAGATTTAAAATTGTTAATGTGATCATTTGTCTTATTCAACATTCTGTAAATAATTCATCTGTGAATATTGACCCATTCCCAATGGATAAAAGAAGATATTTTTCCCAAATCAGACATAAAAATTCCAATTGAAGGTTAAAAAAAAACAAAAAACAAGGTGTGTTTGTGAAATACTATGTCCCCTCTTGAGCAATTTCGACCCATGTATTTGACCTTTGACCTTGAAGGATGACCTTGACCTTTCACCACTCAAAATGTGCAGCTCCATGAGATACACNCCCCCCCCCCCCGAGTTGTATTGCTCAGTTTATTTATTGCACAGATAAGCTTATCATTAATCGTGTCAAACAGTACAAAGTATATGCATGCAGCAGAGTTTTTTTTCCACCAATTTGGGAATGGGGCCAGGTCCCTTTGGATTGGCAAAAATTGTGGCATTTTGACTAAAATTGGGAAATAAGTGTTGTTGCTGTTTTGCTTACAAATGCTTCACAATTTAGAATATAAGTGTTTTCAATATTATTTTTATTAAGATTCAACTGATATAGCTGGATGGGAGATGAAGTAAATGAAAAGATAAAAAAAAAACACACATTTTTTAACCCTCAATTATCTGGCCCCGATTTTGAGCGAAAAAACCCACTGATGCAGTCATAAACTCTAGTTTGTGATTCTAAAAGCTTTACCTCGATACGGTTGCAGTAAGTTACGGCTTGCCTGATCCGTGAAGTAGGTAACGAATTCAGCCACAGCAAGTCCACTTTGCAAGCTGATGACAATGACAGCGCTAACAAGTGTTGCTATGAACCATCTAGAAAACAATTACACTTCGAGTAAGAAAATTGTGCCATTATTGTATACAAAACTTAAACTTAAGCACTGTCGAACACAAATATTTCATTACTTGGAATTAAATAAATAAATGAACATACAGATTTGTAAGAATCATTACTTGGTTTGTGAATTGTGATACTAATTTCATTTTTGGTTGTTTTTCTTTACAACTTACATATTTAAATAATGAAAAGCAATCTAAGAAAGAGTTTTATTGAATTCTTTTTAGCGGATCATATAATTTAATTGGTGAAAGAAAATTGTATTTTAATAAAAGATTTTGTATTTTTCGTTGAGTGAAAATATAAGAAGAGTCTCAATATTTTTCCATCAATTACATCTATCTACCAGGGTAAGTTACTTTTCATGACAAATGAAAATGTGTGTAGAATATTGACAACGTTGTTTTTATAAAAAATATCAAATATAATTGTCGCACAGGTAATGACACTTCTTTCCCACAATACTCATTTATGACATTACCGCTAGCACATATTTGATTACATACTTATTCACAAATGAATGACCTTTACGCTTTTTATTGCCAGTGCTTTTCTCTATATATTTAAAGCATGATTTTCTGACCTAAATAAAATTACAAGAATAAAGAGAACAATATGTATTAATTGTTTTTATTGATGAACTTATAGGTTTGACATCATCTAGAAAAAAATTAAGGTGATAAAATTCCCAAACAGCCTGCGAATGACGCTTTTAAAACAGCCTGCAAATGACGCTTATAAAACAGCCTGCAAATGACGCTTATAAAACAGCCTGCAAATGACGCTTCACAATTTGACCATTACAAGTACCTTTCCCAAGTAAGTAAAGTGTTGTTCGCATATTTTTTCTTATTTATTGCACTTAAGCATAAAACAAAAAAGAAAATGTGTAGTTGACAGTGAATGATCAAATTTTAATTTCACTCATGGTTATAGAAAAGTATATTTTCATGAGTCAGGCATATAATTTGATCATACACTGAAATGAACAAATAACAGTTACTATAAACACTTATATATCACCTCATGGAGAATTGCAAAATGCTCATTACTTCAGTTCAAAAGACTATAACGTCTTACTGAGTTTATTGTTACCTGTAGTTTTTTCCACCTATGCATGTATTCATGAATGGGCAGTGATGGTCGAAGTTGGTGACACATTTGTTACAGACTCTGCAGTGCTTTGATTTTACCTCTCTGAAATATAAAATAAATAAAGACTTTCAGAGAAATGAAAGGTATGCACCTTGCATAATAGACATACAATTTTAAGACATGTAATAATGGCCGATAATAAGAATTAAAACTTTCCCGACAGTTAACACAGTCCATGTGTACAAACTTTCTGGGTGTATGCTCCTTTAAAACCAGTTAATAAAAATCTAATGAAAAAAAATCTTGCAACATAACTTACACATCGACTTGGCATATATTGCAGTGGGAGTCTTCGATAACGTGTTCATGTTTTGATCGGTCAAACTTCTTTTTCGGAATTTTTTTCTGCAGCACGTTGTCATCAGACGGGTCAATTGTCATTGACACTAGGTGCACTATCAGGTGAAAGGTTAGAACCACCGCAGACACAATGTGCGCGGCAGGCTGCCATGATGTGCGCAGGGCTGGCACTAGCGAGGTATGGTTAAGAACTCCCAGCAAGATCAGCACCGTCCAGGCTAGCACTTGATGCTTTGAAGGCGGGAGAGTCCAGCCGTTTTTACGACTTTTCTCAACCTTTGCTGCCTCTACATCACTCATCTGGAATACAAACAAGCGAATTCATGAAATTGATATGCACCGGCAAAAAACTTGTGTTTTATGGATGGTTGCAAATCCCTTGTTGATGAATGGTAGAATCCTAACAAAAAAGGAATAATAAATCAAAATTTGTAACGTTTGACCACAGTGTGTGACCTTGACCCTAGAGACCTGAGTCTTACCTGTAACAGACTGCAAGGTAAAGGAGAACAATTGTAAAAAGTTATCTCAGAATGGCTTGATGAATAGTGAAGTAATTGGATTAATTATAAATAATTCATCCAATTTGTGATCTTTGGCCTTGATGTGTAAACTTTACCATGCCTCTAGGTTATGGGTCTTGCATGTGACTCATCCCCAGATGATTGATAACCTTGATGTATGGTAGAATCCCATTTAAATTCTGGTAAAATAAGGCATATTTAATCAAAGTTTGTAACATTTGACATCAGAGTATGACCTTAACCTTGACCCTAGAGACCCCGAGTCTTACCGGTTACACACTGCCAGATAAAGGAGAAAAAAACAACAGAGAAAGCTGTTACAGAATCCCTTGATGCATAGTGAAGTTATGGCTTTATTATGATTAATTTGTCAAATTTCTAAATTTTTATCACAATGTGTAAACTTGACATTGCCTGTGGGATTATGGGTCTCGCATGTAGATATTGGACATGCCTGTGGGATTATGGGTCTCGCATGTAGATATTGGACATTGCCTGTGGGATTATGGGTCTCGCATGTAGATATTGGACATTGCCTGTGGGATTATGGGTCTCGCATGTAGATATTGGACAT
>VMBQ01001426.1:72865-90651 GCA_007657795.1 Dreissena rostriformis | reverse complement strand
AATATCAATCTTATTGAACGCTAATTCAACTCTCCTGTCTCCAGTCGAATCCCACATTTGAAGATTTTTTTTTCGATCAACTGGAATGTGTTTATGCACAAACATTACAGCGATGCCATTAAGCCATTCCTCTTTCATAGTAGAACGTGTCCACGTTTTAAGCCTTCGCAATGCGCTAAAACTCCGCTCACATGTACAAGAACCAATACAAAATATTATTTCTTAAGTAAACATCAAATCAGCTTCCGCAAACTTGCTGTTGTAGTTCAAACAAGTTCACCGTGAAAAAATTCGTGGACGATTTGTTTTTCCATTTAGAGCTTGAAAGCACAATAGGGCTCTTTAAAGAAATATTTAAATGCATTAAATCAAACTCGTTTTCAATCATAAACACATATAAAAAGGATCATTGATGGAATTTACTTAAACACGGACCTACTGGGATTCGAACCAACAATATAATAGTGAGCAATGGATCCAGAGTCTGACGCCTTACCGATTGCGTCACAGGGGCATATTGCTTATCATGAGGAGTACAAATATTTAACTTAAATCAGTAAAGTTTTTGGCCATTTTTTCAATTTTCTTGTGTAACATTTTGTTTTAGCACTGCGTCATCATTTTCTGTCAGTTGACATTTCTATCATCAACGTTCTATCATCAACTTCATTGACTATTAAAAAGAAAAGACTTGAACTTTATATCAAAAAAGTTTAATACGCGGGATATCATAATTTGAAAATTCGAATGTAAACAAAGATTCTTACCACCTGAAACGGTCCCGGATTAAACTCGACGCCAGCCATAAAGAGGAGAATTCCAATAAAGGCGAAAACGCAAACCACCCGAAGTGTGTCTAGGTCCAAAATAGACCCAGACCTTGCCGTAAATCACCCGATCCTCGCTCGGTACGTTCCGATGCCACAATCATTGTAACATCGAAGTGTACAGTGCGACGCTTTGTTTAATATACGGATTTTCCTAATCATTTTGCTGAGCCATTTGGCATCAAAAGTTATTAAAATGAAATAATTATCTGCCTCAACATGAACCAATTGTACTCAATGATAATATTTGTTTGTGAATATCATAGTGCATTAAATTCATTAAATTGCCTCAATTTCTTAAAATATAGATTTTATTCTTAGACATTAATTTTCCTTTTTTTCATTGTTATCTCAACATTGCTCTGCAAATTTTAGCCGAGGCAACTGCCTCGGTGTGCCTCAGCGTGGCTACGGCGCTGCACACACACGTATTGAGCGTTAATTGCCCGGTCATAAGTAGCCGGTAGATTTCGGTTGTCAATGCTTCATAATTATGATATATTTATTTATCGTTCTCCGAATATAGCATTGTATTATTGTCACTATAGGTAGGGCGAGAGAGCCGAAATTGCAAAAAAAAAATGACAAGGAGAGAAATCTGGTAAGCGTTGAAGAATAAATACAGAGATATAATATAGTGTTAATTCGCTTATTTTAATATAATGTATACGCTATGTTTTATTCTATAACAATTTGCTTTGAAAATTATCATTTTGCCTAACTATGAACAAGTTCTATATGGTCGTTCCATTCCAACACACACATGCGTTTGTCAGGAATGCAGTATTGAACCGTTGTTACCGAAAGAGATTTGGTTGATGCCTGACCTTTATTACTGACTAGTAAAGAGTGGGTACCAGAGTATATATTGGGCATAATCGACGACGTGCCTCTTGAATTTTGCTTGAAAAGTCATAATTCGAATCACACTTGTAGAGCCGTGTCATGCAAAAGTGGGTCTTACGGCGTATGCGACCAGCGTAGATCAAGCCCAGCCTGCGCAATTGTGCAGATCAGCTCCTGGTCAGGAGCTACGCTGTCCGCTATAAAATCAGATAAGGGTTCGTGGTCTCATTAGGTATTTTCTGACCAGACTGCGCGGATGAGCAGGCTGGGCTGGAGCTGCTATGGCCGAATATGGCATAAGACCCATTTTCGCATGACGCGGGTCTTTAAAAATCTCATTCCATCATTGTAAATGGAACAAATAACCACGATACTTTTCGATAGAAAATTGCAGTCAGACTGTTATTAATAGCAAACTGGCTAATGTCGGTAGCCTATTTTGGCTTTCAGGGCGATTTTCAGGCAGGCTGACCGCGTACGTCACACATGCGTGGTTAAATAATTAAAAGATTTCCCTCTTATCATGACACTACTATTTATGTAGTTATTTCTCACAAAGCAAATGCGTGGCATTTATTGATAGGTTTTCATTAATTTCTTTCCCTAAAATTCGTGTTTTTTTTATATCTAGATACCTATGCTGTGTTATCGATAAGGCGTTGATCGATAGTCTGTTCCGTCTGCCCCTGTCGATTTACTGACAGAGCACTATCCACGTATGAAATTCTGCGAGATGGAATTGAATGCATTATTGTAACTGGGCCAAAATTGGTGCCTATGTGTTGTATGAACATGCATAGAGTAGTACGTACGGATTTCCCTACACTGCTCAATGTTACATCCTATACGCTGTACAAAGACGCAGTGATATGGCCAATGTTCTGGAGGATTTCTCTCAAATCAGCCAATTAAATATTCGGATTTATAATTTGGGTCTTCTGGCAGAAATTGTCCCCCATATTTAATAAACTTGATAAAGGTCATTTAAGGTGAAAAGCTGCGTTAGACAGCGAGGGCGAACAAATAATGCTGCTATTGGGATAATACTTTACAAACATATTAACGAGCCAATGAACTTGCGCACATCCACATTTTGTTGTTCATGATGGTGACATTCTGTGGAAGAACACTAGGAAGAAAGCATGTGTTGCTTTCATTTTCCTTATTCCAAGTATCCATAACCCAGTTCGGCATTGATGAAATCTGGTTCCATGAAACAAATCAAGACTGACGGGATAATATCTGCACAGTTTACAATGCAATACTACGCCGTTTGCCTATAGATTGAAGAATAACAAGAGGGCCATGATGGCCCTGTATCGNGGGCATAATTTGAACAAACTAAGTAGAGGACTATACAATGTCACTACACACCAAATTTGGTAGCCCTAGGCCCAATGATTATGGACAAGAAGATTTTTAAAGTTTTCACAAAATAGGCCTTATATAAGCAAATATTCAATTTTGTGACCCCCGGGGCAGGGTCAAATTTGACCCCAGGGGCAAAATTTGAAGAAATTTAAAAGAGGTTCACCCCAGGAACATTCCTGAGAAATTTCATCAGAATTGGACCAGTTGTTTAGGAGTAGAAGATGTTTGAAGAAAAAGTTAACGCACGCAAACACACGACGGTCACAGGACCATGACATAAGCCCCGCTGGCCTCTGGCCAGTGGAGCTAATATAAAAGAAGTATTTGCTTTCATAACTCAAATACTTATGAGGTGTGTCCATCAGCGTCTAGGAGGTTTGAAATGATACAATAATTATCCCACTGTTGTTTGTTGTGCTGTACTTAGGCAAAGATCTATCAATAATTAGATACATATTGATAGATTAATTCCAAAAATACAACAATTTATCGTAAGTAAATTATTGATAGATGTTTGGAAAATAAACTTTTTGTATATGTATAGAATGCACATCTAGAATATATGTCGGGCATTGCAAAGATCTAAACAAATGTTTGTTGATAGGTTTTAGACATTGTTACAAAATGGATTAAATTATATAAATTTATTTACAAATAAATAATTAGCATGACCATTTACATCTAGCCGTAATAATATAATTGAGAAATATTAATACAACATTAATCTTAAAACAGTTCTATTGACAAATATTGACAAAACTACCAGTATATATAGCACTAAAGCGCAAATGGCTCATGGAAGCAAACACTGAAACAGCAGAAGACAAAGAGAATATCAGGTGAGCAATGGATAAACATGAAGTTTATCATAGCTCTCTTGTTTACTACATTTTGTATTACATGACATTGATATACATAGTAAATTCTAGTTTAACAATACGGATAATATAAATATGATCTAAAACAGTTCATATGTTTAAACCGAATCTACAGTGAAACTGGTGTACCTGTTTACCAAGATACGTCAGTTTAACACTCAATAGTTCTTAACATTCAGGTCACTAGTCTATAATAGTTTTAACGGTTAACTTTATTTATCTAGTCTAATACGAAGATACTAAATCCAAAACTGTAGAATAAAACCTATTAAATAAAGGATTTAAAGAACATGCTGGTTATTACATGGCCTACAGAACAGGCACAGTCTGCTTGTAATGACATACAAATAGTAGTAAATATACTAGTAAACTTTAAGGTAACTATCTATAATTTCACATTCATGAGAAAAGTGAAAAATTTGAGCCTCATTCTGGGACAACTGGGCTTTATGCATGTGCATTAAGTGCTGGCCCAGATTAGCCTGTGCAGTATGCACAGGCTCATCAGGGATGACAGTTTTTGCTTTTATTGTATGTTTTGTTTGAATAAAGTCTATTCTTAGCAGATATCCAGTTAAGAGAGAAAGTGTTGTCCCTGATTAGTCTGTGAAGACTGTACAGGCTAATCTGGGACGACGCTTTACACAGATGCATGGAGCCCAGTTTTCCCAGGATGAGGCTTATTTATATATACAACAGAAAATGATGTGATTAACGAATGAACAAAACTGTTGACTCAGATCTTTACATCACAGTATAAACTAGTTGTATGGTACCTAACAGTAACATTTTTAGTACATGTATACCCTATAAGTAACACCCAAGTTGCCTAAATCATAGCAACTTAACATCATTACAACGTATTGACAGATTATTGACATATAAATGAAGAAATTGAAAAGCACTAAGAACAGGGCAGGCAAATAGCGGTCTTGGTTGCTACAATGTTAGCACACAGGAGACAATGCATTTTTAATATCACAGATAGTAGTTTTATAGTACAGCCATGTCTGAATAGCACTAACATAAGTATAGACAACATAGCAGGGTTCATCCCCGCGCAACTTAATTATATTCCTCAATTATATTCATTAAAACACCTAAAATTACTACTTTAGCCTGTGGCTGATTAATATGTTTCTATATTTTATAAGGAAAACTGCATTAAATTCTGCACTTAAGCAGCTTGCCCAATTCAGTTCATTCAAATAAGGACTAAAATGAACTAGCCAGCAATAATATAAACAGATAAGTTTAAAGAACAAAAAATCTAACAACTGAATTTGAGATTCTAAGTTTACTTACAAGTTACATACTTGCAAAAAATAAATGTTGATGATCACTTTTTTGTAAAACCAATACATATCCTGGTGGTGACTCTATTGTTTGCATACACTGTAAAGTTTGTTATCACAAATTGTTACACCGCTTCATACATGGCCTATGAAAATGACTTGCCACACAACCAATGAAAATGACTTGCCACACAACCAATGAAAATTTCTTGCCACACAACCAATGGAAATTTCTTGCCACACAACCAAATGAAAATGACTTTCCACACAACCAATGAACATGACTTGCCACACAACCAATGAACATGACTTGCCACACTATCTATGAACATGACTTGCCACACTATCTATGAACATGACTTGCCACACAACCAATGAAAATGACTTGCCACACAACCAATGAAAATGACTTGCCACACTATCTATGAACATGACTTGCCACACTATCTATGAACATGACTTGCCACACAACCAATAAAAATGACTTGCCACACAACCAATGAACATGACTTGCCACACTATCTATGAACATGACTTGCAACACAACCAATGAAAATGACTTGCCACTAAAACAATTAACATGACTTTACTAACAACCTATGAACATGACTTGCCACTAAACCAATGAAAATGACTTTTCAAACAATCAATGAAAATGATTTGACACACACATTTTGACATGCCATACAAACGTTCATGCTTAATGGCAGGTAAAATATAATCAACACAAAGGCAACCCATTGGGCATTACTGATTGAGCAAATGTCAATGTAAATACGGAAGCTTAAATAAAGATCACAACATAACAAACATGCCCCAACACAACAATGAATAAATAACATGTTTTGAATGTGTTAAGAATAACATCAAAATTAGAATTCGGACTGACAAAAACCAAGCAGCAAAATAATTCATACTTCAACCATAAATAAGCCTGAAACCACAGAAACTGTATGTTTGGAAGCAGAAATGACATAGCTAGACAATGTTTAAAGAACAACGTCAATAAAAAATGAGCCTTGTTCTGGGGCGAATGCATGTGTGTAAAGTGCCATCCAATAAGCATGTGCAGTCCGCCGACCCTTTCCGCCTAAACTTGATTTTCGTTTAGTAAAGACTTTTCTTAAATAAAAAATTCTGTAAAAGCGGAAAAAAATGCAGTTCCAGATAAGCCTTTGCCGTACCCTTTACGCACATGCATTAAGCCCACTTTTCCCAGAGCAAGGATCAAATGTCAATCCTGATGATCTCAATGTTACACTGTCCAACCGTTATCTCTGCATAGCACAACTATTTTAAATGTGGATGTTTAACACTTAATCTGGGTAACACATTCATAATGAACAACAAGTATCATTCATGGCATATAACAGGATCTACTTCCTTCAGAGTTCAGAGAGACATGTTACACTGTTCCCGACCAAGTGACATCAAATAAGCAACGTTCTGGGAAAACTGGACTTAATAATATGTGCGTTAAGTGTCGTCCCAGATTAACCTATGCATTCCGCACAAGCTAATCAGGAACAACACTTTCCACCTTGACTGGATTTTGACTGGAAGTCTCTTCTAAATGAAAAATTCCATAAAAGCGGAATTCCTTGCATGTATTAAGCCCAGTTTTCCCATACAAGGCTCAAATAAGCATGTGTGAGAAACAATATATCTACCACAAGGCTTTATTTATATTTAATGAAATAAAGGAAAGCTGAAAAAAACATAACCTCAATATTACCACTATAACCTTATTATGCAAAGTAAGATAATGATTTCTACAACAAATATCTCTGTAATGCTTGTTGGTGGCACCTGTGTTTAGTGTGCTGGACTGTCATCTTACAGTTTTTCATCAGATCAAGTGGTCCAATGTTCACAATATTAATTAAGCAAACAATTCTTAAGTGGCATTTTAGTATAGCTACAAGTTTATCTTTAAAAGCCTCTGAAGGATTCTTTTCATTCACATAAAATCCGCTTACTTAAGACAGTGTCCACTAAAGGGCTTTGCGTAGGCTCAGGGAGACTGGAGGGAGCGCCCCTAATCTAAGCCTGAGGCTGACTACGCAGGCTGACAATGCAGGCTAGAATGTTATCGCATGACCTTGGCAGGAGGCTTGGCTGGTTTCCACACAGCGTTCTGCAGGCTCACAGCGTCAATGGACACGGAGATGTGCTTGGTGGACACGACCTCGGAGAAGGACTTGCCCCCGGAGTTGTACCTGCAATCAACATGTCCAGTCTCACTACATGAGTGCATCGTGAATTGTTGGAAAAACAAACAGACATACCAATTTCCAAATCCCCTGGCATATGAAGATGCTGGGGGTATAAAAAAAGTTTAAAATTTAAGCACAAGCCTCAGGTTTATAAATTAAAAACAATATAAAATAAAATCTCACAATGAATGACATAGTAATGGCCCGGACAAGCTCATTTTATGGCCATTTTTGCCCTTTTGAACTCCAAGTGTGACCTTACCTTGGAGATATCGACGTAGTTTTTTCGCATGACACACCGCCCAATGATTGTGAACAAATGTACCCAGTAATTTCAAAATCTCACAATGAATGACATAGTTATTGCCGGGACCAGCTCAGTTATGGCCATTTTTTACCTTTGAACTCAAAGTGTGACCTTGATGCTGCAGAAATCGACGTAATTCTTTCGCGCGACACAACGTCCAATGATGGTGAACAAATGTGCTAAATGATTTTAAAATCTCACAATGAACGACATAGTTATGGCCCGGACAAGCTGATTTATGGCCATTTTTGACCTTTGAACTCAAAGTGTGACCTTGACCTTGGAGATATCGACGTAATTCTTTCGCGCAACACACCGTCCAATGATGGTGAACAAATGTGCCAAATGATTTTAAAATCTCACAATGAACGACATTGTTATGGCCTGGACAAGCATTTGACCTTTGAACTCAAAGTGTGACCTTGACCTTGGAGATATCGACGTAATTCTCTTTCGTGCGACACATCGTCAAATGATCGTGAACAAATGTACCAAATATTTTAAAATCTAATGATAAATGACATAGTTATGGTCCGGACAAACTTTCGGTTTAAAACGCACTAAGTGACCCCATTACCTAGATTATGACCCAGCATGACCCATATTCAAACTTGACCTAGACATCATCTAGATAAAACTTCTGACCAAGTTTGGTGAAGATCGGATGAAATTTCGGGACAAGACATACCGACAAAGTGACTCCTATATAGCCCCCATTACCAATGGTAATGGGGGTATAACGATACAAGGGGGCCATGATGGCCCTGAATCGCTCACCTGACTAACCTTGCTACATCAACTTAAATTATATCAGAATATGGCTAGCTATATCATGAAGTACAAATGGGCAAAATTCCAGGACCAAAACTAAAAATTAGGGATGGGACCGAATATCCGAATATTCGAAAATCGGCTGAATATTCGAATCCAGAATTCATATTCGAATATTCTATTTTTATGCAAAGATACTACCAAAAAAGTTATAAGTACACATACAAAGTCGTAGTTTTGGTTTAGTGCAGACGACTTTCCTGTGTAAGTCATTGTTTGGATAACAGCTTCCATCAATTAACGAGATGATAATTGGCAAACGGGAGGGTATAAGGGGTAGGGACCAATCAGTCAATTTACTCAGAGACGTAGATAAAATGTTATCTACGTCTCTGATTGACTTTTATATTAAGATTGATGCAATATGTAAAAACTATTTTCTGAAAATCAATCGAAAATGACAGTTAATTTATGTGAAACATCAATGTGTATCTGATTTATAAGCATTCAATTTGTTTGATATAAAAAATCTGTGTTTTGACAGGTTCTTCAACCTCAGGTGGTATAATACACAGTATCTTTGGACTTCATTAGGCCGCAGTTTGCTTTAATTTCGGTACGACACATCTATTGATAGCAATTAGCGACCACTATTATAAAAACACCATGGTGTGATTGCCTGATTAAATCAATAATTTGCCGATAAGGTGTCAAAAACAACACTGTTGCACTCGAGTAGCAAAGTGGGTTGTTAACAGGGGGCAATAAAGGGATTAGCGATGGTAAGTTAAAGCCAGACAGAGTTTGAATAGCGAATTTTATTGTGAACTTATAGAACGTACGTCGTTGTTTTACGAATGTCGGGACACATTGTATCATATCGGAACGCCGGGACAATCGCCCGAAAAAGCGGAACTGTCCCTCAGTGCGGCATGTAAGCAATTACAACTAAATTGCTTTATCCATATATTAAATCAATGATTATCTAATCATAATTTAGGTACTCAAATATAAACCAATTAAAACTTCGTGGATCTGAATTCCAGAAAAAATAGCGAAAGCAAAAGAATTACTATTATCGATTGGAAGTAATCCAAATCAATTAGAAGTATTGAAATAAATTAGAACTACGGTAATGTGTTTTCCGGAAATATCTTATATCTTATGAAAATAAACAGTATTTATGTAAAAAACACAAAAAAACATCATTTTTTTTTATAAAAATATTTCTCTATCCAAAACACGATGCGAGTTATAGTGGTATTATGGTGGAATAGTACGTTGCTCCGGACGGTCATAATTTCAGACATTTAAATATAAGGTTTAAAAATCGAATATTCGAATATATTCGAATAAGGACAAACAAATATTCGAATATCATTTCAGTATTCGTTCCCATCCCTACTAAAAATACAAGATGGCCCTAGATCGCTCATCTGAGGAAAACTGGTATAAAACATGAACAGGAGCTCCTACAAGCTCGTTATAATATTATGTACATTTTGATTCAAGATGGCTCATATACAAATGAAACCTGGTCACATCAAATCAATTGTATGGCTATACTCGAATCGACATTCTAGAGTACAAACAGATATGACCTCTCTCGTGTGCAATCCAAATTTAGACGAAAGACAGACAACACCAGGACATGTGATAGCTAGTCGAGTTTGGGTCAGTTAATGTTAAAAGACAACCAATGGTGAAATAATATACACAGATGGACGGACAAATAAATTCAAACTGGCCTAACTCTTAAGTCATTGACAAAAAAGTTTCTATATTGTACAAAGTATCACAAAAATGATTCAATTGAAGTTAATGGTCAGAATTATTTTTGGTAATTTGGCATGACTGTGAGTTACATACATAATGTTTGTTGAATATGACATCTCATTTAGGTCATTTTAAATCAAACATAATGCAGAATAAGATGAGATGTAACACATCATCTCGAAAGAATCCCAAAACATTTATGGCTGACCTTCTTTGCATAGAACACTAAAATATAAATAAATTAAAGATATTAGTATGTTAAGAAATGAAATCTCTCATTCACCGAACATATAGTATAAATAATTCCTTTATCAACTTGATAACTCATATAGTTCATATCAATAAATTAAGTTGGACAAGTGGTCAAAAATTGAAGGTCATCAAAGTGCATAAATTCATTTTTAGGAATTGAGTTGAATTATATATAATCCCAACCCAGATTCGATCAACGTAAACCTTCTGACTAGATTTCATAAAGATCTGATAAACTGTGACCTCTATCGTCTACAGGAAGTTTTACTATGATTTGACCAGATGACCTACTTTATGACCTCAGATGACCCATATACAATGTACAATCCCAAGCCAGATTTCATCAATTAATACATTCTGACAAAATTTCATTAAGACGTGATGAAAACTGTGACCTCTTGCATCTACACAAGGTTTCACTAGAATTGGCCCGGTGACCTAATTTTTGACCCCAGATGACCCATATATGATCCAAAATCAGATATTATCAAGATGAACATTCTGACCATATTTCATTAAGATCAGATGAAAACTATGACCTCTATTGTCTACACAAGGTTTTTCTATGATTTGACATAGTGACCTACTTTATGACCCCATATGACCCAAATACATTCCCAATCCAGATTTCATCAAGATAAACATTCTGACAAAGTTTCATACAGATTTGATGAAAACTGTGACCTCTATTGTATACACAAGGTTTTTCTATGATTTGGCCTAGTGACCTAGTTTTTGACCTCAGATGACCCAAATACAATCCCAACCCAGATTTCATCAAGAATTAACATTCTGGCCAAATTTTATTAAGATTGGATGAAAACTTTGACCTCTAATGTCTACACAAGTTTTTTTTTAACTTTGACCTAGTGACCTAGTTTTTGACCCTAGATGACCCAAATTCGATCCCAACCCAGATTTTAACAAGACAAACATTCTGACCATATTTCATCAAGATCTGATGAAAACTGTGATCTCTATTGTCTACACAAGGTTTTCTATGATTCGACCTAGTGACCTAGTTTCTGACCCCAGATGACCCAAATACAATCCCAATCCAGATTTAATCAAGATAAACATTCTGACCAAATTTCATAAAGATTGTATGAAAACTGTGACCTCTATTGTCTACACAAGGTTTTTCTATTATTTGACCTAGAGACCTAGTATTTGACCCCAAAATGACCCAAATACAATCCCAACCCAGATTTAATCAAGATAAACATTCTGACCAAATTTCATAAAGATTGGATTGAAACTGTAACCTCTACTGTCTACACAAACAAATTGTTGACGGACGGACGGACGCACGCACGATGCACGCCGGACATCACACGATCACATAAGCTCACCGTGTCACTTCGTGACAGGTGAGCTAAAAAATATAAATCTCAAACAATGGACATAAGTGTCCCATATGATGCACTTAAGGACCAATTACTTGTAATATTTCTCCACCATATCATGCTGAATGGACCGTGGACCCACACCGAGTATCTTGAAGCAGTCCTCAGTGTCCGGGTCAAACCCGTACAGACCCCGGTACCCGCAACTGCTGTCCCGGAATAGGATGATGAAGTGTTTGGCATTCGACTTGGCAATCTCCTGCAAATAATCAATGGAGCCTTGTTCTGGGGAAACTTGGCTTTATGCATGTGCATAAAGTATTGTCCCAGATTAAACTGTGCAGTCTTCCACAGGCTAATCAAGAACAACGCTTTCGGCCGAAACTGGATTTCCGTTTAATAGACTTCCTTTAAACAAAAAATACCTTAAAAGCAGAAAGTGTCATCCCTGATTAGCTGTTGCAAAATGCACAGGCTAATCTGGGAAACACTTAACGCAAATGCATTTAGCCCAGTTTTCCCAGAACGAGGCTAAAATGTATGTTTTATTTAAAAAGAACTGCACACGATACTTTGTCATATCATATGTATTCTAAACAGTAAAATCCATCCAAGCATATAATAATACAGAGGAGAAACCACATTTAATGACCTTTGACCTTGATCTGTGACCTTAAAATTTTACGGAAGAGCATGGGAGTTCTTGGAGACACATTTGTCTGACCATGGGGAACACTTATCCAAAGTAACATTACAATCCCTATAGGTATATAAAAGTTACAGAGCAGACAAGAAATCCGGACAGACAGACAAATTCACACACATCCATCCACCCAACAAATTACTTTAGGAATATAGTTAACGGCCCAAGTAGCCCGTTTTTTGGTGTTAGCAAATATTCCCTGTACAACAACAACAGAAGGTGAATATGAGCCGCGCTCTGGGAAAAGTGGGCTTAATAAATGTGCCTAAAGTGTTATCCCAGATTAACCTGTGCAGTCTGCACAGGCTTATTAAAGACAAAACGTTCTACTTTAATGGTATTGTTCATTTAAAGGAAGACTCTTCAAAGCCAAAATCCAGTTTACTCCCAACGTCAGCATTTTTTTTCTATAAATGGTTTTACTTGTACCTACTTCTAGCACTTTGTTTTTCTGGTCAGTGTTGACAGAGCCAGCCAGGCAGCAGTGACTGATAGCGTTGATGATGATGTGGCGGTTTGACTTGGAACTCGGCTTCACAAACAGCTTTGGACCTGCAACAATAGCGGTTTATTATGACAAGCATTAAGCATTAAGAACCAACCAGACCTCAGGAAAACACACCTTCGCTGATAAATATAAGCCTTAAATAAAAAAACGGGTGTAATGCATGTGTGTAAAGTGTTGTTCCAGATCAGCCTGTGCAGTCAACACAGGCTAATCAGGGACAACACTTCATTTTTATGGATTTTTTGGTTTAAAGGTCTCTTCTAATCCAAAATCCAGTGTAGGCAGAAAGTGTTGTCCCTGGTAAGCCTGTGCCAACTGCACATGCTAATCTGGGATGACACTTTACGCACATACAGCCCAGTTTTCCCAGAATGCTGCTATTATGATTTGGAACCCAATCGGCATTAACAACCAACCAGGCATGAGGATGTGTCACCTTCACTGATAAATATTTTTAATTTCAAGTATTATGCAATATGTGGGCACTTCGCAGGCATGCAATCTCTGCCCTTTGACAACCTCAATCTATCCACCAATCTAGCTATAACTTAAGATAAATCAGGTATTAATGCTCACTAGTATTTTGGATTCTTATCCAGAGTTTGTGTGAGTTACACTTTGAAAAAACAATTTAATTTTTTTAAATGCATTTTCACCTCTCCACTATTAGTATTACAGATCTGAAGCTCCAACAATGAACCTGGGCCTGTACTCACCCACCAATTCTTAGAATTGTAAATGAAGAATAGAGAAGGAAATAATTCTTCAGAGTTTGATTATATACAGGCTAATAAAGGCGCTTCTGTCATCAACAAACTTTTTTTACATAAAGAATGTTGTAATATGCCATGCTAGATTCAACTTTTAGGTAGTTCAAAAACATTACAGTTTGAAAAATACCGTTTAGTTTTAGATTTAAGTCTTTTTAATTGGTTGGTGAATACAGACCTTGGTTCTGTATGCAATGCTAACCTGCATAGTCCGCACCTTGTGAAGATCCAGACTCTGAGCTCTCATTTGACCTCTGACCCTTGCGCACCCTGTTGGGGTCGGGGGAGAGGGGCCGCCGGTGCGTGAGACCTCCGTACGCAAGGGACCGCCCATCACCACTGCCATTGTGTAGGGTGTTCATGGAAACTGTGGAAGTAATTTGGAGAAATATAGAACCATCCATTCAGTGAGATTAATGCTTTTTATTATAATGTATAAACCTTTTAATTTTCTGCAATCAAAATATATTAACCTCGCTCTGGGGAAACGGGGCTTAATGTATGTGCGTAAAGTGTCATTCCGGATAAGCCTATGCAGTATGCACAGGATAATCAAGGATGATATTTTCTGCTTTAATTGTATTAAAAAAATTGGGTCTAGGCATAAATTGTCTTCTCTGATTACTGATTAGCCTGTGTGGACAACACAGGCTAATCTGGGACATTGGTTTATGCAAATGCATTAAGCCGTGTTTCCCCAGAGCCAGGCTTATATGTTTCCATCATGCTTATCATGCTGATCATGCCAAGTAACTGGAAAATAAAACAAGATGTGTTTGTGAAACACTATTTCCCCTTTTGAGCGATTTTGACCAATTTATTTGACCTTTGACCTTGAAGGATGATCTTGACCTTTCACCACTAAAAATGTGCAGCTCCATGAGATACACATGCATGCCAAATATCAAGTTGCTATCTTCAATATTGCAAAAGTTATGGCCAATGTTAAAGTTTGTGCAAACAAACTAACAAACAAACAAACCAACAAACAGACAAGGCAAAAACAATATGTCCCCCAGTATAGACTGGGGGACATAAAAATGGTAGACTGTTATATCTTTATATGCTCCAAACAAAAATCAGCTGTTGCTTGCAATCCCGCAAGCCCACACGGATGTACCCATAATACGTCTGTTTTTTAAAATGGTGTATATAAATAAAAATGCTAGGTATTTATAGGCCACACACCAATGTGGAGTAGGAACTACACCAATTATGTTCAGAGTTCAACTAAGGAACAAGATACATTATTTTTGGTTTCTTACGTGCACTCATTATACCAGAAACTACTTGCATGTTTTTAATAATTGATAGTAACACACTTGGTTATAAGCCACAACAAAAGTTGCAAACAAATAAAAATACCTTCGATGTGCAAAACAAAAGAGTTTTAAATCACACCGAGATGCCAATTCATCATATATTATATGAACCGTATCCTGAGAAAACAGGGCTTAATGCAAGTGTGTTAAGTGTCGTCCCAGATTAGCATGTGCAGTCTGCACAGGCTTATCAGGGACCACACTTTCCATCTATACTGGATTTTCGTTTAGAAGTGACTTCCGTTAAACAAAAAATTCCATAAAAGCCAAAAAAAGTCCTTCCTAATGAGCTTGTTTAAACTGGGACAACACTTTACGCACATGCATTAAGCCCAGTTTTACCAGAACTAGGACCATATTGAGATCATCAAATATAAGCTGTAACAGCCCCAGTCATAATCTCCATAAACAAGAGATGTGTTTGTCAGAAACATAATGCCCCCTACTGCGCCACTTTGATTTTTATTTTATTTTTTACCTTTGACCTTGAAGGATGACCTTGACCTTTCACCACTCAAAATGTGAAGCTCCATGAGATTCACATGCATGCCAAATATCAAGTTGCTATGATCAATATTGCAAAAGTTATGACCATTTTTCGAAACCTAAACGCATGTGTGACGGAATTTCAGAAGGACAGACAGACGGACAGTGCGATCACTATATGCCACTCTACCAGGGGCATAAAAAAACATAAGTTAATTATTAACCCTAATAAAGAGTATTTTGTTAATAAATATGTAATTAAAAACTAACAGCCACACAATTTTGATTGAGAAATATTGTTTATTTGAGACGCACTCTGGGGAAATGTGTTAAATGAATGTGCTAAAAGTGTAATCCCAGATAACAACACTTAACGCACATAAATTAAGGCCAGATTTCCCAGAAAAAGTGTGTTGTTTTTTTTTGGGGNTTGGGGGGGGGGGGGGGGGCAGTGACCCAGCATATTACCTGCTTTTCTCATTGCTTGTTTGTGCGAGGGTGACTTGGATATTCTAGTGTTTCTAGGAACAATCACTGAAATCAAACCAAACAACTAAGCAAACCCAAACTAAAACAAAAACATAAGCAAACACAACCTAAAAGAAAAACTAAATGAAAAACTAAAACACAACAAAACGGTGATCAAGACCAGAGGCCATGCAGAAAACTCCAGAAAACCTATAAAATGTGCTATACAAACATGAAAATTACTCAATCAGATAGATAGTGCATACAAACCATTAAGTGCAGAACCACTGGTACGAATTGAAGGACAGACCCATGTACAAACAGACTTACACTGGGCACCATTTGAAGGTTCCGGTCCAACAGAGGCTGACATCACCCTGCTGGTCAAGTCGTCCACAGACCCTGCTCCCTCCAACCCTGCACACACACATACATCAAACTACACAGGCTCAAACAGATGGCAGCGGTTTTGTTAGAAACTAATAGTTTTGAAAGTTAGCGCTGTTAAACCCTTACCCTTAACCGCTTAGATACACATTTTTACATGTTTGTAATCCCAATGAAAATCAAATTAAATGAAAGACCTTCCTGAATAGATTCAAGTTTTAAAGGCTTCATTTGCAATCCTTACATACTTATGAGCAGCAAACAGTATAAAATCTGGACAGCCTGCAAGTCACTCGCAGGCTGTTCTGGTTGTATTCGGTTTGCAAACACCCATTCACTGTGCTTCTGATCTGGACAGGGTTAATGGATTACCCTGCATCAACAACAGTTTTGAGACCTTATACATTTAATAAATAAAAAAGGTTTCAGACAGATATCAAGGATATTTATATTAAGTGATTAGTTTGAACTTGACAAGCATACATTAAAATTCAAAATATATCTGAACTTTGCCATGGGTAAACAGGACTTAATGCATGTGCGTAAAGTGTTGTACAAGATAAGCCTATGCAGTCCGCAGAGGTTCAAAAGGTATAACACTTTCCGTTTTTATGGTTATTTTCATCTACCTGCATAGAATAATCTGGGAAAACCCTTTACACACATACATGAAGCCCCGTTTTCCCACAGGGAAACATTTCGTATGCTATGACACCACTTCATTATCAAACAAGAAACCGTCGGAGACGGGTGATGCTCCCCAAAGTTTTTTTTTGTCACAATATTGCACTATATATTCAGATAAAAGGAAATGTCTTGAGGGGCATAACTTTGGACAAAATAATACGATGGATGGTTTAGCAACTTAAAAATTTCAAAGGGCCTTAACCATAACTCTCTAAATAAATCATCTAACCAGAACCCACTAATAACATGTGCATCTCCTTAAGGTAGTTAAGCTTCCTATAAAGCTTCATTGAATTCCAGTCAGTAGTTGGGGAGAAATAGCCCGGACAAGAATTGCACTATATGTACAGTTTATAGAAAATTTCAAAGGGCCATAACTCTGTGAAAAATCATCCGACCAGAACTGGCTGATAATATGCACATCTCCTCTTGGTAGTGAAGCTTCCCATAAAGTTTCATTGAATTCCGGTCATTAGTTGCTGAGAAATAGCCCGGACAAAAATTGTGCACGGACGGACACACAGATGGATAGACGGACAGACGAAGCGGCGACTATATGCTCCCGTAATA
>VMBQ01001426.1:24827-71766 GCA_007657795.1 Dreissena rostriformis | reverse complement strand
CCCCTCCGCCTCCCCCCCCCCCTATCTTCGCTCACCTCTCGACCTCCCTCCTCCGGTTCATGTCCTGCTCCAGTTTCAGCCTCTTCCTCTCTTGCTCTTCCAGCCTTTTCAACCTCATCTTCTCCAACTTCTCCTTCTTTCTATGCATCTCCTCCTCAGCACTCTGAAACGTTGTCAACATAGTACGTGTACCAGTTACTATCTGAGCCACACTTTGGGAAATCTGGTCTAATGCATGTGAGTTAAGTGTTGTCCCAGAAAAACTTATGAAGTTTGCACAGGCTAATCAGGGTTGATACTTTCTGATCTTTATTGTATTTTTCATTTACAGGAAGCCTCTTCTTAGCAAAAATCCAGTTACGGCCGTAAGTGTCGTCTCCAATTAGCCTGTGCATACTTTGCGCAAACGCATTTAACACAATTTCCCATGTCATTTATTACAAATCCTATGATGCAATTTTTTGAACTGTCACGATAGTCTGAATGTGCACAAACTTATAATAGTGCAATGTTACTTTGACCTTTGTGCTTGTGACATTATTTTGCAAGCAACACGATAATTATGAAGATCATTTTTGCCTTTTTATCTTCAAAAATCAATTAATACAAGAGTTTGAGCTAGACGTATACAATCAATACACATTAACACACACACTCACACACATGTACACTTCATTATCATGGTGAGGGCATAATAGGTTATGTTTGCAGGCTAAATATCAGTGCCAGTTACCACACAAGTATTTTGTTAAGTCTGCATTATCAGTGTATTATGTAATTCAGCTCTTATGTTACCTTTTTTATTTGGTATTTATGTGCAAGTTATTTTATTATTAGATTTCTTGAAATATATAACTACATGTATATGAATTGTATTTGAATGTATGATAATAACTATATTTATGTACTGTTACCCATCAAATACATGTACATACAATACTTTGTATAAAATATGCTTGTATGTTTCAATGAAATAATCTACAGAGAAAATAACATTTTGGAACAAATAAAAAAAACAGGGCAGTTTACCTGATCTAGACTGGTGTCATCTTGACCGACAACGAACCCTACAGGAGTGACGTCCAGTTCAGGGTTGCTGGTATCCCCATCAGCGCCGGCTTTGGGGCTCGAACCCTGCAGGTCATCCGAGCGGGTGTTTGGAACCCGACCAATCGGTGGAGTCACATGAGCAGCAAAATCTGATATCACAGAAGACCCGTAACTATTGGAACTGGAGGACTTGCCCGTAATCCTGGAAACACCAGAGTCACTTTTATCACTTAGATTATTGGATTTGTTGATTTCACTGTAACTGGATTGAGACCTACTAGATTGTACATTTGAGTCACTATTTGAGTCTCCTTTAAAACGTCTCGCACTGTCATTAGTGACCCCTTTATCCTCGCGTATCTGACTAGAACGTAACTGAACTGCTTCTGGGGTAGAGCTGGATTGAACTTGATTTTGTGGATTTTGAACACTGGAATGCTGATTATAAGCCTGTTGCATGTCAAACATGTGTGGCTGTGGCTGGTGACCCTGTGGCAGGTACTGCATGTGTGAGGGGTTGGTATAGGGGCCTGGTAAGGGCTGGTACTGGGTACTGGGGACATTGGGGGAGGGGTACATGGTAGAGTAGGGGCCATGCTGGGCTGCAGAGGGAGGGGACACCAGACCATGGGGCCCCGGATACGGCTGGCCCGGATACATGCCTGGAGTGCCTGCATGGGGGAAACCAGGGGGACTCTGATGGAAGGGGGGCTGCATCTGGGGATAAGTCATCTGTCCCTGGCCCGGGCCCATCACGTAGCTGGGGTACCCGTGACCTGGGCTCTGCATGTAGAGCCCGTGGGTACCGTATATGGGGCCCATAGGGCCAGCCATTGACGTGGGACTTTGCATTGCGTACTGTTGCTGCAGCTGATTATGCTGACTGTGTTGTGCGTAGGCTGGTGGTTGCCTAGGCAACGAGGCATAGTTTCCTGGAGGCTGACCTTCCTGCGCAGGCTGGCGGGGCTCAGAGGAGCTGCGAGACTTGTGCTGGGCTGACGACCTATCAACATGACTGTCCACTGGTGCTGTTTTTTTCTCCATCAACTTTGACTCCACCTGGGTTGGAGACTTTGACCTTGACCTTGACACTTCTGATTGTTGACCTTGTTGACCTTTTTTCAGGGACAGCTTCATGATCTCTCCCTGCAGATCTGTCAAACTCTGGTTTAACTTATCAATAGAGTTATTGTACTCATCATAAGACTCCTGCCTTTCCAGTTTAACATCGGCTTTTCTTCCAAGGTCTGATCTTGACTGCCTTTCAACAAATGAACCGCTTTGACCCACTGATAGTTTTTGGGGACTGGGGACATTGTGCTGACTGAAAACTGGGGAAGTAGACATAACAGCAGATGGATCAGCAATATTTGATCTATTTGCTTCACTTCTGGCAAATGGAGCACTATCTTGTTGTGGTTGGGCAAGTCTTTGTTCAGCAAGGGGTGCCACTCTCTCCATGGAGGCACTGCGCCGGTCAAACAGGAGTCTCCTCCCCTGCTGACTGCCCTGGCTCTCCTGAGAGCTGCTCATGTCGCTGTCATTCAAGCCTGCCTCCTCCCCCTCACTGAGGTCACCATCTCTCTGGGACATAGGGTCGTCCTTGTTGAACCAGTTGTTGCGCACATTATCGATGGTCTGCTGTATGCCGTCTCTAGCATTCAAGGACTTTGGAGTCTGGGCGGCCGTAATTGCACCGTTTGGAGTACTTGTCATCTCTGACGTTCCATTCTCAGCCTGTGGTTCTGTTGCCTCACTGAAACCATCTTTTGGCTTGCCTACGACGTGCAAGAATGCAGCTTTACCAAGTCTCTGTCTGATTTTCTGCTGCTGGATTTCCTGTGTGTGTTTCTTACGCTCGATAGCTTTCCGCTTCTCCTCTAATTTCATTTTAATTTTCAGTAATTCCTGACCGGCCGCAGCGTTACCTGCAGGGACCTCAGTAGTGGCCTCGTTCTCAACTGTGAGAGGTTGGGTAGAGTTGGGAACAGGCTGTCGAGTAGGAGAGGAATTAAAGAGAGTTTTTTTCTCTTGCTGCTTTTTGGCAAAAGTGTCCTTCAATGACAAAGGTTTGGAGTTTTCATCCTGTCCTTGCTGCATATACACAAAACCAGAATTGTCCGTGTTACCCACATTGCGCAGCTGTTTTATTTGAGAAAAAGTGGTTGAGTGAATTTTGTTCACAAAATCGACAGTTTTTGGGGGTCTTGAAACAAGAACTGGCTTGCGTATAATAAAGTTAGTTGGATCATTGCTATCTACAATGTTCTCTTTTCCACTAAAGTTCTGTTTCTGGACACTTTCCTGTGTTTTGTGATCAGCGTGGATTTTTTGTGACTCGTGATCTGAAAACTCCCCCGAACTCTTATTGCTGGCCACACTGCCTTCACGTGAAAGACTTGGCTGTGTCTGATTGGTCAGTGCCAAAGCTCGAGGGCTCTGATTGGCTATTTCAAGTGAGCGAGGCATATGATTGGCTGGCTCTATGACCGGTATTCCAGCAGCCCGTGCAGCCTCGGGCGTTTGCCCGTGATCGATGACGTAACTGTCAGCCACTGTTACATCACTCCTATGTGTAGGCAGGTCTACTGACCCATCAACACTTCCACCTACGAAGAACGCCTCAAACTTCCTAGCAGTGGGATCAGTCTCCATATTAGTTTGATAAAATTCATCTGTAGACACTTGAGATTCTAAAGGTAGTTGAATATCGTGTCCCCCAGAAAAAGACTGGCTGTTAATGACCGTGGACTGTGGATCAATAGTAACACCCTTCTTTACTTTACTTGTTGGTGAACCAGTCTTCCACTTTGGCACTTCACCGCTCTCCTCATCTTTAGTATGAACACTAGTCTTTTCCTTTGCTTGCTTCAACTTAGCAGGAAACAACGGTTCTAAGTTTGCCATAGTTAAGCTTTGAGTGTTCAAACCAGTGGCAAATTGTTCGGTATCAAAACCTCCCTCAACATGAGAATTCACAGAGTTTACACTTTCCAGATCAAGACCTTTAAGATCAGAGGGAAAAGGAGTGCCCTTCTTGTTCTGCAAACTGAAGCTGATGACATGGCCGGTGTCAGTCCCTCCCTGGGCCCTTGGGGAGGGATCGCGACCGCCTCTGGGGGAGGAGTTCAGGCCGCCCCTGGGGGACGTGTCAAGGTCACCAATGTCGATACTGCCGCTGGAGAAGCTTGCGTTCATGTCTGAGTCGATGCTCACGTTGGCCAGCAAACCACTGCCTCCCTCCGCCAACAGGGCTGACGGCTGGCTGAAAACACAAACACTCTTGTAAATACTAACATACCTGAGACTGTAATACATTTCTACTGATGATTACATCTTTTATATGGTAAAGCTTATAAGCTTGTATTTTTTCCAACTCTTGCGCTTTGCTCTCAGATAAAATTAATTGCGCTCTGGGAAAACAGGGTTTAATGCATGAGTGTCTACGAGATAAGCATGTGCAGTCTGCACAGGCTAATCATGAAAGACACTTTTTGCCTAAACTGGATTTTTTCGAAAAAAAATACTTCCTTTAAATGAAAAATACCATAAAATCGGAAAGTGTACCTTTTCTCTGGCCATGCCACCACAGACTCCCTAGGCATCCCTCGCTGTCTCCCAGCAGGACCACCAACCGCACCAAGGGACTGTCGCACATCTGTAGGCAAGAACATTTATATTTAATGGCCATTAATAATAGTGGCCCCTAGAATTCAAAAGTAAAATTCGCTAATGTTTCAAACATTTGTTCCTATCCTGCCATTGTTTTTTCCTGCAATAAAATATACAAGTGAAATTAATGCCAATTGAGGAGAAGACATAAGGCCACATATTCACACTGCAGTGAATTTCAACATACAAGAGGGCCTTAAATCCCTCAGTAAATCACCCGAGAAATTCAGAATCTAACTTGTTATGTGTAGATTTTGTGTTTTTTTTTCTCTGTATGTTGCAGACTTAATATGGTCTTCACAGTATTCAACAGATTAGAGTTTTTACTATGAACATTTAAGTTACATTTACCCCTAGAATGGGGCCAATTTTCAACCCTGGGGCATGATTAGAACAAGTTATTTACTATATATGTCTATATAAATCATTTTGCGCCTGGTGTGTGGTAAGTTTTGAACATTATTTGAACAAACTTAGAAGAGGACACCTATAAAATGTTACATATCACATATTAAACCCCTGACCCTTGCAGTTTCAGAAAGGAAGAGTTTTAAATGTTATCTTTTTTTACTCTCAAAATCGTTATAATTTGACCCCTGGGGAGTGGCATGTTTTAACCCCAGAGGTACAGGGTTCATACAGATTTTCTCTCATGAAATTCAAGCACTTTTTAAGCACTTTTACACATACCAAAACAAAACCTGTTATTTATATTGAATATGTATTCTAAATGTTCTGTTGATGTTTTGCACTCTTCTAGTGGCTTTTCAACGCCGATTCCCCCAAACTAGCAATATCTATATCTGTTCTGCAAACTTTACAAGATGCTTTGACTTAAGAATCAGAGTTGTCAACAACCCAAGGGTACTTTGAAAGCCACCCTTTCTGAAAAATGCACTTATTCGCTGGCATATTTCAACTTGTCAGCACCGGAAGATTAGTAGTAGTTGCCTCCCTTACATTCTAAAACCTGTACCGACCAGTACCGATCCAGTATATGGATGCCAGTTGAGTATAAACAGATCGGAACCGTCATAAATCGTGGAAATCGTGAAAAAAAACTACGACTTCGGACTCGTGGAAAAGATATGAAATTATATATTTTTACCCTTAGTACGTTTTTTCAAGCACTTTTGAAGCCAAAATAAGCACTTTTTAAGCATTTTTTAATTTTTATATGCAAATAAGCACTTTTTAAGCACTCAACAGCCTTTATAAGCACTTTTCAAGGAGAACATTGAAATTCAAGCACTTTTCAAGGTGTGTGCGAACCCTGAAATATGATTTTAACTTAGCATAGAAGCATTTCAAGACGTTACATTCCAAAAAAAAACAAACATCTGGGCCTTGAGTTTCAGTTTTGTTTTTTTACCTTTTTACAATATACAGTCAAAACTGACCTAGCGGTCATCTCTAAATAACGGTCACCTACAGACAAAGGTCAGTCTGGACTCCCCCGACAAAAATCACTCTATATTACACTTGGGAATAACGGTCAATTGTCCATAACGGCCGGTATATTTCACTCCCAAAGTAATTTTTGAACTCAAAACAGCGGTCACGAGTCAGTCGTTTCGAGTTGCGAAAAGTAAACACACAAATCAATCTGCGTTGTTGTCTTTTACCTTTGACATCATAGCATCTAGTGTGCGTCTAGTATGCGGGTAAAGAATCTGATTGCGGTAACTGCTTTGATATGATAAAAGCGGCCCGATGCGAGAAAACAAATAACGACTAAGCAACGATTTAATTTCTGATTGAATGACACATGTGCAAGTAACAATTACAATGTGTATTGGTAGCAATTAGCGGCCCAGTCATAACGCCATAGAGCGTGACAAAATAAATAGATCTTTATCGCTGATAAGGTGTGAACAACAACACTTAGCTAGCGTGTTATAATAAGAAGGAGATAAAAAGGATGAGTGATCGTTTATTGTGGCACAACGGGCATCGAATTGCAACTTTTGAAACAAACTTTCAGCATTTATGGAAGTGGACATTTTCTCAAATAAAACGTCTTTTAACCAAATGCCACTTTCAATTTCCCAGGGAGAAGCTAACACCACTGGTTATCGGAAAGTCCCGAAAACCGATGTATGACCATGAGTTTAAGATAAATTGTGCTAAGATGTGTTTAACAAGGGCTGTTTGTAAAACATGCATGCCCCCCAAATGGGCTGTCAGTTGTAGTGGCAGCCATTGTGTCAATACGTTAGAGTATGATTGGCAATTTAAAGAAAAATTGCTCGCATGACTCATGGAGTTGCTGATGAGAGTCTGCTGTTTATTTGTCAAAAACTTCAACCAGATATTTTTGAGATATTATAAAATAAACCTTTGACCTAGTGACCTGAAAATCAATAGGGGTCATCTGCCAGTCATGACCAATGTCCCTATAAAGTTTCGTGATCCCAGGCCTAAGCGTTCTTGAGTTATCATCCGGAAACCATTTTCCTATTTCCAGTCACTGTGACCTTGACCTGTGACCTTTGACCTAGTGACCTCAAAATCAATAGGGGTCATCTGCCAGTCATGACCAATGTCCCTATGAAGTTTCATGATCCCAGGCGTAAGCGTTCTTGAGTTATCATCCGGAAACCATTTTCCTATTTCCAGTCAACCATTTTACTGCTTCAGGTCACTGTGACCTTGACCTTTGACCTAGTGACCTGAAAATCAATAGGGGTCATCTGCCGGTCATGACCAATGTCCCTATGAAGTGTCGTGATCCCAGGCCTAAGCGTTCTTGAGTTATCATCCGGAAACCATTTTACTGCTTCAGGTCACTGTGACCTTGACCTTAGACCTAGTGACCTGAAAATCAATAGGGGTCATCTGCCGGTCATGACCAATGTCCCTATGAAGTGTCGTGATCCCAGGCCTAAGCGTTCTTGAGTTATCACCCGGAAACCATTTTTCTGCTTGAGGTCACTGTGACCTTGACCTTTGACCTAGTGACCTGAAAATCAATAGGGGTCATCTGCCAGTCATGACCAATGTCCCTATGAAGTTTCGTGATCCCAGGCCTAGCGTTCTAGAGTTATCATCCGGAAACCATGTGGTGGACGAACCGACCGACGGACGGACAGACCGACCGACGGACGGACCAACATGTGCAAAACAATATACCCCCTCTTCTTCGAAGGGGGGCATAATAAAAATGATGTTTGTGTACTAATAAATATTAAAACTTTTGGATTCTTTGCATGAGAACGATAACCTTATGCCGTACTTTCGGTTCATAACAGCCATGCGCTATTACTTTTGCGGACGTGACGTCATTGACACATGACGACTGTTAGGTAAACATATCTTCCGATGAACGTAATAAGAAATGTTGGATTAACTGAATTAAAGAGATGCATGAGCAAACAACATTATTATCGTTGATAAACTCATACGTTTAAGAATAGGCATGAATAAAGGCAATAAGCTTTTGTTTATATTACAATGCTTACGAAACGACTGGGTGGGGTAACGACCTAGCAATACTACCAACTCACCAAGGCTCTAAAAAGTGGTATCTTAGAACAACGGTCACCTGTCTACAACGGTCACTTTGGTCATTTCCCTTGACTGGCCGCTGTTCTGAGTTTGGACTGTACATTTAAAGAAAACAAGTAACATCAAGAGCGGAGATAATTTTCACCCCAGACGTATGCTTACCTGTGTTGGTGTCATGTGCCCCATTGCTCTGCTGCCTCTTGTGCAGCAGTGGTGGGGCCCGGTGTGGCAGGGGGTTGGAGGGACTGACTCGGTGTGGGTCAGGGGCGCTACTGCAGCGTAGCTCACTGTCCACACGGTGACGCTGGAAGCTCTGTTTGGTTATATTGCTGATGGGGACACTGGGCACACGGGAGACAGCACCTGATGGCTGACGGCCTGTACAGAGATATGAAGTTGGTAAGGCTCAAAACAATAAACACTGAACATTTATTAACTTTGGTAATTTTTAACAATAGAACAATACAAATAAAACATGCACAACTTGATATCATAAGGAACAATCCTAGCGAGTTTGAAAGTTGAACGTTAAATAGTGTAGTAGAAGTCTGAGGGCAAGATAGTAGTGTAGTAGAAGTCTGAGGGCAAGATAGTAGTGTAGTAGAAGTCTGAGGGCAAGATAGTAGTGTAGTAGAAGTCTGAGGGCAAGATAGTAGTGTAGTAGAAGTCTGAGGGCAAGATAGTAGTGTAGTAGAAGTCTTAGGGCAAGATAGTAGTGTAGTAGAAGTCTTAGGGCAAGATAGTAGTGTAGTAGAAGTCTTAGGGCAAGATAGTAGTGTAGTAGAAGTCTTAGGGCAAGATAGTAGTGTAGTAGAAGTCTTAGGGCAAGATAGTAGTGTAGTAGAAGTCTTAGGGCAAGATAGTAGTGTAGTAGAAGTCTTAGGGCAAGATAGTAGTGTAGTAGAAGTCTTAGGGCAAGATAGTAGTGTAGTAGAAGTCTTAGGGCAAGATAGTAGTGTAGTAGAAGTCTTAGGGCAAGATAGTAGTGTAGTAGAAGTCTTAGGGCAAGATAGTAGTGTAGTAGAAGTCTTAGGGCAAGATAGTAGTGTAGTAGAAGTCTTAGGGCAAGATAGTAGTGTAGTAGAAGTCTTAGGGCAAGATAGTAGTGTAGTAGAAGTCTTAGGGCAAGATAGTAGTGTAGTAGAAGTCTTAGGGCAAGATAGTAGTGTAGTAGAAGTCTTAGGGCAAGATAGTAGTGTAGTAGAAGTCTTAGGGCAAGATAGTAGTGTAGTAGAAGTCTTAGGGCAAGATAGTAGTGTAGTAGAAGTCTTAGGGCAAGATAGTAGTGTAGTAGAAGTCTTAGGGCAAGATAGTAGTGTAGTAGAAGTCTTAGGGCAAGATAGTAGTGTAGTAGAAGTCTTAGGGCAAGATAGTAGTGTAGTAGAAGTCTTAGGGCAAGATAGTAGTGTAGTAGAAGTCTTAGGGCAAGATAGTAGTGTAGTAGAAGTCTTAGGGCAAGATAGTAGTGTAGTAGAAGTCTTAGGGCAAGATAGTAGTGTAGTAGAAGTCTTAGGGCAAGATAGTAGTGTAGTAGAAGTCTTAGGGCAAGATAGTAGTGTAGTAGAAGTCTTAGGGCAAGATAGTAGTGTAGTAGAAGTCTTAGGGCAAGATAGTAGTGTAGTAGAAGTCTTAGGGCAAGATAGTAGTGTAGTAGAAGTCTTAGGGCAAGATAGTAGTGTAGTAGAAGTCTTAGGGCAAGATAGTAGTGTAGTAGAAGTCTTAGGGCAAGATAGTAGTGTAGTAGAAGTCTTAGGGCAAGATAGTAGTGTAGTAGAAGTCTTAGGGCAAGATAGTAGTGTAGTAGAAGTCTTAGGGCAAGATAGTAGTGTAGTAGAAGTCTTAGGGCAAGATAGTAGTGTAGTAGAAGTCTTAGGGCAAGATAGTAGTGTAGTAGAAGTCTTAGGGCAAGATAGTAGTGTAGTAGAAGTCTTAGGGCAAGATAGTAGTGTAGTAGAAGTCTTAGGGCAAGATAGTAGTGTAGTAGAAGTCTTAGGGCAAGATAGTAGTGTAGTAGAAGTCTTAGGGCAAGATAGTAGTGTAGTAGAAGTCTTAGGGCAAGATAGTAGTGTAGTAGAAGTCTTAGGGCAAGATAGTAGTGTAGTAGAAGTCTTAGGGCAAGATAGTAGTGTAGTAGAAGTCTTAGGGCAAGATAGTAGTGTAGTAGAAGTCTTAGGGCAAGATAGTAGTGTAGTAGAAGTCTTAGGGCAAGATAGTAGTGTAGTAGAAGTCTTAGGGCAAGATAGTAGTGTAGTAGAAGTCTTAGGGCAAGATAGTAGTGTAGTAGAAGTCTTAGGGCAAGATAGTAGTGTAGTAGAAGTCTTAGGGCAAGATAGTAGTGTAGTAGAAGTCTTAGGGCAAGATAGTAGTGTAGTAGAAGTCTTAGGGCAAGATAGTAGTGTAGTAGAAGTCTTAGGGCAAGATAGTAGTGTAGTAGAAGTCTTAGGGCAAGATAGTAGTGTAGTAGAAGTCTTAGGGCAAGATAGTAGTGTAGTAGAAGTCTTAGGGCAAGATAGTAGTGTAGTAGAAGTCTTAGGGCAAGATAGTAGTGTAGTAGAAGTCTTAGGGCAAGATAGTAGTGTAGTAGAAGTCTTAGGGCAAGATAGTAGTGTAGTAGAAGTCTTAGGGCAAGATAGTAGTGTAGTAGAAGTCTTAGGGCAAGATAGTAGTGTAGTAGAAGTCTTAGGGCAAGATAGTAGTGTAGTAGAAGTCTTAGGGCAAGATAGTAGTGTAGTAGAAGTCTTAGGGCAAGATAGTAGTGTAGTAGAAGTCTTAGGGCAAGATAGTAGTGTAGTAGAAGTCTTAGGGCAAGATAGTAGTGTAGTAGAAGTCTTAGGGCAAGATAGTAGTGTAGTAGAAGTCTTAGGGCAAGATAGTAGTGTAGTAGAAGTCTTAGGGCAAGATAGTAGTGTAGTAGAAGTCTTAGGGCAAGATAGTAGTGTAGTAGAAGTNATGACATAGTTATGGCCCGGACAAGCTCATTTATGGCCATTTTTGACCTTTGAACTCAAAGTGTGACCTTGACCTTGGAGATATCGACGTAATTATTTCGCGCGACACACCGTCCAATGATGGTGAACAAATGTGCCAAATGATTTTAAAATCTGACAATGAACGACATAGTTATGGCCCGGACAAGCTTGTTCCGCCCGCCCGCCAGCCAGCCCGCCCGCATTCGCCAATCTAATAACCAGTTTTTTCCTTCGGAAAACCTGGTTAACCAGAACAGCCTGCAAGTAACTCACAGACTGTTCAGATTTTATGCTGTTTGATGCTCATCAGTATCTAAGAGTTGGAAATTTAAGCCTTTAAAACTTAATGAATTAAGGTATTAAATTTAATTTGATTGTGTAAAGGACAACAAAAACTGGTCAAATGCGAATCTGAGTGGTAAAGGGTTAAACTCATACCTGCATCAGGTGTCCCAGCGATGCCCGCCCCAGTGACTAAGGGTACTGTGCGTATCTCAAACCAGTAGAAGATCTCCGCTATCATCATCAGGATGTTCACCTTCAACTTGGCATGGGTGTACAGCAGGTCCTCAAAGGTGAAGTGCCAGGTCTTGTGAGGTAGATGGCGCTCACAGAATGACTTGATCAGGCGCAGGTTGTACAGCGAGTCGGCTATGCCTACGTTGGACTTCAAACAGACGTCTGGAGAAAGAAACTGAACCTTCTGAATTTGCTCAAGTAAAAAATTAGGTCAATGTCAAGGTCAAAATGACGTCAGGTACCTCAAAATCTGGTGTATTTAGAGTGCTCAGATATACCATCCATATAAGTATCAAAGCTTTGTGGAGAGCAGTATGACTGTTATACACACATGTCATCTATGGCATAAAAAACTGTGAAATTGTTCTGTATATCATTCAAAATTATTCATTAAACCTTATTAAGATTAAGATAAATAAACAAATATTGACTTAAAGATGAGGCAACCTTTTTTATCTTGGGGTAAGTAGGTGTTCAAAGTAACTTGCGCTGTGGGCAACTGGAAGTCAAATCTTTATTTAAGCCTCTAAAACAGCAAACAAGGAGAATTTTTATGCAGCATGGTATATTTGGGTGTAGACAATTTGGAGCCATTGGGGGTCCCTGTCTCTTCTTGTTTCAATGTGTACCTCAGTGTTATTTTTCACAATTTCCGGAATGGGGCGGGGGCCCTTTGGATTGGGAAAATATGTGTGTTTTGCAGAAATTGGGAGGTTGGTTGTGTTGTTTTTTGGCAAACAAATAATTGAAAATTGAGAATAGAAGTATTTTCAATACAATATTTACTGTTGTTTAGCTTACAGTGCCGGATGGGAGCTTAACTTAATGTTGAGATTTATTAATTTTATTATAAACAAGGCTTGTCACCATAGGATGACATATGCCCCCTTTTTCCAGATTTTTCTAAACCTAAACGCAACGTGTGACGGAATTTCAGACGGACAGACAGACGGACAGTGAGATCACTATATGCCCACCTTTGGGGGCATAAAAAAAAGTGAAACCTACAATTTCAGGCAGCCATTTGGGGAAAATATATACTTTTTGAGATAAGGAATGGGGCTGAATTTTGGCCCCAAATTCAATAAAAAACAACACTGACCTTGGATCCTGAGAATGGTGGGACAGTAAAAGCTGATGAGGGCCGCTATAGAACACCCGTCTCCTACGTCCTCCACAAGGCTCAGTAACATGGGTACAGCAGGGGGCTCACTGCTACTCTGGGAGAGATGGTCTTCAACCTACACACAGACAAGACAATTTTTTTGTAAATATAGGCCACCGGCCAAAAACACAATATACAGACATGTCACATTTTACATGCATGAATTGTGAATAGTTTTATGTTTATACTTTTCGCATTAGGATATATATATATCAGGGATCATATTTTCTTCGGTTTTGTCGGTCCTAGACCGATTGGGGTCATGAAAGACCGATTGAAAATCCCAAACAGTCGGTCCGATTCTGTCCCAACATTCGGAAAAAAAAACGATGTAAAGTCTATAAGTTCCCAATAAAATTCGTTATTCAAGCTCAGTCTGGCTAAAATTTACCATCGCTAATCCCTTTATTGCCCCCAATTAACAACCCGCTTCTGCTACTCGAGTGGACCAGTGTTGTTTTTGACACCTTATCGGCGATTTATCGGCAAATTATTGATTTTATCAGGCATTCACACCACAGTGTTTTTATGAAAGGGGTCTCTAATTGCTATCGAAAGATGTATCATACAGAAATAAACGCCAATGACACTAATTATCCTGTGTATTATACCACCTAAGGTTATAAAACCTGTTAAAACACCTATTTTGTACATCAAACAAATTGGATGCTGACCATTACGCATCGATGTTTCACATAAATTAACTTTCGTTTTCGACTGATTTTCAACATATTGTAACATATTGCATCAATCTAAATTTAGAGTTAATCGACGATTGGTTGAATAAGAAAAGTGCTCGATGCGCTCACATCGCGTCACGCGATTAACACATGTTCAAGAGGATATCCCTGTACCGATTGGATGTCAAATCGAGGCATACGGGGAAACCCACAATTCAGTTCATAGTGTGTTAAATTCCGGACAACAAAGAACGCTGTGTTCACGAATTTCTTAAACACATGTATCGTCAAAATCGGACAGAAAATTAGAGTTTTTGTGAGTAATATACTGACTAAAGTAAAGGTCGAATGATTGATCGTTTTAGGTGTCCTGCTTTTTGGTCAAATTTCCCGACAATTTTGTATGGAGTGTCCCGATTTCGACCTGAAAAATTCTGGCATGTATTTCGGATGTAAAATTTTGAATACTTTTTCCCCCGATTTTAAATCCAGACCGATTGACGTTGTGGGAAAATATGATCCCTGATATATATATATATATATAAATAATGCAATTTTCTTCAATGTCAGATCATTTTTTCTTTTCATATGATTTACAAAATCGATTTCTTTTCTGTTTCCACTATACCAAGAAAAAAGGTGAATGTTACGTTCTTCGTGAAATTTAGAACAATGAAAAAATACATGAAATGTTCTACACACAATCAAGTTCCTGTTTAAAGCATAAGTCTCTTTCTGGGAAACCAAGGCTTAATGCATATGTGTAAAGTTTTGTCAGAGATGACCCTGTGCAGTCTGCATAGGCTAATCAGGGACGACACTTTCTGTCAAAACTGATTTTTTTTTAAGAAGTGACCTTCTCTTAACAAGAAATAACATACAATCGAAAGTTTTATCACTGATAAGCCTGTGCATGCTGCAAAGGCATATCTCGGACGAGACTTTGCACATATGCATTAAACCCTGTTTTCCCACTGCGTGGCTCATATCTCAAATTATGACTTGCAATCTTTTGCAACAGCACTTAAATGCTTAACAGCTGTCTTACAGTACCACTTTCCCAAAAGCAATCATTTCAATTTGGGCTGGTAAAAATTCAGTCAGTTAAATAGTCACATGACTGGATAATCCGGCCAGCTGATTGAAACAATTTGTGTGAAGACCGGTACTGTACCTAAAAGCCTCATTAACACTCAAAATCAATGAGAATTTCGTAAAAGATTTTATAAAATAAAGTTAACCCATACAAAAATCAGTGTTCCTTATAGCAAAAGCCAAAATCTTATTGCTAGATGTGGTCTGGTAATATAAATTTAACAAGATACAAAATGCTCTTTTTTATTTTTTGTGGTACAATTTATTCAACACATGTTCATGTACCAATTTAGTGTTCGTGTGTCGTATGAATGAATATCGTTGCAGGAAATTAAAATGGAAATTAATTGTAACAAAAAATATATAAAAAGAGCATTTTGTTTCTTGTTAAATCTATGTTACCAGACCACGTGTAGCTTTGAAACTTTTGCAATTGCTATATGATATACTGATTTTTTATGTGTAAATTTTATTTTACGAAATATTCGTTGATTTTGAGTGTTAATGGGGCTTTAAGTTGCGCTTCCCTATCCCAGCTCACCTGTAGACTGCCCTGCACAGTGGCACACACTTTGTTGACCCAGAACAGAACGGCTTCCTCTGAGTCGTTGGGAAGCTCGCTGGAGGCGTTGAAAGAGGAGAACCGCCTCACGGTCTGAGTCACACGCTGTACACTCATGATCTCCCCACAGAAGGCTTTCATCAGGGCATCTATCAGGGCTAGATGTGCTTTCTACAAACAAAACACACAGAAATATATTAGCATAGCTCTGGGAAAATAAGGTTTAATGCATTTGTGTAAAGTGAAATCTCATTTAGTCTGTGCAGTCCGCAGAGGCTAATCAGGGACGAAACATCCCGCCTTAATTGGATTTCTGCAAGAGATTTCCTTTAAACAAATAATACCATAAAAGCGGACTGTGGACTGCAAGGCTTATCTGGAACAAAACTTGTCACACATGCAGTCCTGTTATCCACTTGTCACACATGCAGCCCTGTTATCCCTTGTCACACATGCAGCCCTGTTATCCACTTGTCACACATGCAGCCCTGTTATCCACTTGTCACACATGCAGCCCTGTTATCCCAGTCACACATGCAGCCCTGTTATCCCAGAGTGCGGCTCATGTAACACTAATTTTAAATGACAATGATAGGAAAATTATAAGGCTTTGTACATGTAGCTAGTTTCAATGATAATGGCAACTTTGACATGTATTAACTGTTACTGTTTCTACTGAATAAATAATACAGAAATTGAATCTTTCATGAGAAAAATAAACAATAATGTTTCATGTTCATAATGATGACAACTCATGGCAATTTTTAAATTTCTTAATTTCAGTGAAAGCAATCCAAAAAAAACATGATATTTGAAACAAGAGGGCCATGATGGCCCTGTATCGCTCCACTGTTTTTTTATGCGAAAAAAGCGTGCAATGCGCATGGGTTGAAATGTACTCAAGCATGTGACTTCTCTTTCTATCCCTCGTCCCACTGGGCGCTTAAAGTTAGAAGGGTGAGCATTTTTATATATGGAAAACGTTACTACGGTGTTAACTAAACAGACTAAAAAGCCCGGGAATTGTCGCACAGGTCCTTTGCTTATAACGTAGGTACATTTATCTATCCAAAAGATATTGTCGTTCTTTCTGTTTCACATATTTTTAGATGCTGAAGATCAAATCTACGCATGTTCTACAAGATTTATAAAAGTTCCTTAAAAAACGACTTCCTGTGGCCATGTTTTTTGACGAATCAAATTTTCTTGAACAACTTTTTAATGGGAGCCTTCAAGGGATAAATTTAGCATAATTGCTGCTTCATTGTATAACTTTGTTTTATGATCATATACATGTATACATTGTATGTCTTATATTGAAAAAAAATCTGAAAAAAAAAAAAAAAAAAAAAGGTCCCAGGGGCATAATTTGAACAAACTTGGTAGAGAACTATAAGATGTCACTACATACCAAATTTGGTAGCCCTAGGCCCAATGGTTATGGACAAGAAGATTTTAAAAGTTTGCACAAAAGAGGCTTTATATAAGCATATGTTCAGTTTTGTGACCCCTGGGGCAGGGTCAAATTTGAGCCCAGGGGAATAATTTGAACAAATTTGGTAGAGGACTATTAGATGTTACTACATACCAAATTTAGTAGCCCTAGGCTCTATAATCATGAACAAAAAGATTTTTAAAGTTTGCACAAAATAGGCCTTATTTAAGCATATGTCCATTTTTGTGACCCCCGGGGCAGGGTCAAATTTGACCCCAGGGGCATAATTTGAAAAAACTAAGTAGAGAACTTTAAGATTTTAATACATACCAAATTTGGTAGCCCTAGGCCCAATGGTTATGGACGAGAAGATTTTTAAAGTTTGCACAAAATAGGCCTTATTTAAGCGTATGTTCATTTTTGTGACCCCCGGGGCAGGGTCAAATTTGACCCCAGGGGCATAATTTGAACAAACTAAGTAGAGAACTATTAGATGTCACTACATACCGAATTTGGTAGCCCTAGGCCCTACGGTTATGGACAAGAAGATTTTTAAAGTTTGCACAAAATAGGCTTTATATAAGCATATGTTCATTTTTGTGACCCCTGGGGCAGGGTCAAATTTGACCCCAGGGGCATAATTTGAACAAACTAAGTAGAGAACTATTAGATGTCACTACATACCGAATTTGGTAGCCCTAGGCCCTATGGTTATGGACAAGAAGATTTTTAAAGTTTGCACAAAATAGGCTTTATATAAGCATATGTTCATTTTTGTGACCCCTGGGGCAGGGTCAAATTTGACCCCAGGGGCATAATTTGAACAAACTAAGTAGAGAACTATTAGATGTCACTACATACCAAATTTGGTAGCCCTAGGCCCAATGGTAATGGACAAGAAGATTTTTAAAGTTTTCAGAAAATAGGCCTTATATAAGCAAATTTTCAATTTTGTGACCCCCAGGGCAGGGTCAAATTTGACCCCAGGGGCATATATTGAAGAAATTTGGTAGAGGACTATTAGATGTCACTACATACCAAATTTGGTAGCCCTAGGCCCAATGGTAATGGACAAGAAGATTTTTAAAGTTTTCAGAAAATAGGCCTTATTTAAGCAAATTTTCAATTTTGTGACCCCCAGGGCAGGGTCAAATTTGACCCCAGGGGCAAAATTTGAACAAATTTGAAAGTAGTTCACCCCAGAAACGTTCCTGAGAAATTTCATCAGAATTGGACCAGTAGTTTAGGAGAAGAAGATGTTTGAAGAAAAAGTTTACGCACGCACACACGACGGACACAGGACCATGACATAAGCCCCGCTGGCCTCTGGCCAGTGGAGCTAAAAATGACTGGCCATTTTGACCAATTTGGTGACATTTTCGAGACCATTTAAACTCTAATCTCCATGTGACTTCCATTGCCAAGGTATACATTTGAATGTCAAAACTGTGTAATTTATCAAATTGAAAAGGAAAAAAAATGTAAAGTTAGTAATGATGGTTCAAAGAGGGTTAAATAATTGACTAACATTGTTTTTTGATATGACAAAAAATTGTTTATTTCTTTTGACAAGTGAGTTTTAATTGCGGACAAGCTGATTTTTCAGTTTTACTTGTCCGTGGACAAGTGACAAATGTCTATATTTCCACACTCCTGTTGTTAATGTTTTACCAGTTTAAAGGGTGCAGATTGCATGAGGATGGTCTCTGTGACGTCATTGGAGTCCGAACCAACAGCGTAGATGCCTTTCCTAGACAGGACCTGGATGATGCTCCAGTGGCCTGGAACACAGTCATACAAAATGAGCCTCCTTCTGGGAAAACTGGGCTTAATGCATGTGTGTAAACTGTCATCGCAAATTAGCCTGTGCAGTACCGGTACACACAGGCTAATCAGGGACAACACTTTCCGCTTTAATGGTTTTGTTTGTTTATAGGGAGTCTCTTCTTAGTTATATCCAGTTAAGGCAGAAAGTGTCATCTCACATTAGCCTGTGTGGACAGCACAGGCTAATCTGGGACGACACTTTATGCAGATGTTCATCTTAGTATAAATCCTTCACACTCCAAAGTCATCTTTTACAAAAACGAAGGCAGTTGAGACTTTAAGCTGAGGTTAAGATAACAACTAACCTATGAAAAGGACATTTAAAATCTCAGTCTATTAGTCCAGAAAATCTCACTCCAGACTGAGATGTCAGTACTATGACTCACCTGCCCACTGTGAGGCATTCTCCCCAAACATGTTCTTACAGGCCTGACAGTACAGCTCACTACTCACCTGCCCACTGTGAGGCATTCTCTCCAAACATGTTCTTACAGGCCTGACAGTACAGCTCACTACTGGCCAGCAGGTTGGCTAGCCGTGGTTTGATAGTCCAGGCGCCCTGCAACACACAGTCAGGGATAGAAACTAACTTTTTACAGTAGGTTGCCATATGGGCAATTATCTTTAGTACTTTGGGGTTGCCCTGACAAAGAATAAGGAGCCCAAAACTAAGTACATGTCATGTCTTATAATTACTTGTTAAAAAGTAAACTAGCTTCTGGGAATTGTATTCTATCCATTAATAATAGGAAGAAAAAAAAACAGTGTGACATTTAACTGTCAAATTAGATCTGTTACGTTTATAATTTACTGGCATAGCAAGAAACCAATGCAAACACACAAAAGAAAATTATGTTTTACATTTATCCAATTCTTTGTTAAGTAAATATTTACTCCACTTAGATAAAAAAAAAAACAGCTGCCTTGTTAAACTTGACTGAATTATTTTAGGTGGACAGGGGCATTAACTGCATTTACAACAAGAGTCTTAGAGATGTGTTTGTGAGAAACACAATGCCCCCTACTGCGCCGCTTTGAAATAAAATTTCTTCCCTTGACCTTTCACCACTCAAAATGTGCAGCTCCATGAGATACACATGCATGCCAAATATCAAGTTGCTATCTTCAATATTGCAAAAGTTATGGCCAATGTTAAAGTTTTCAGACGGACGGACAGACTGACAGTTCAACTGCTATATGCCACCCTACCGGGGGCATAAAAAGTTATCTGTAGTTCTGTAAATTAAACACATACCTCTCCATTGATGTAGAAGGGGTCATGGAACTCGGTGGGAACTTTGTCCTGGTAGGCCTTGCAGAGGACCCAGGAAAGAGACGCCAAGGCTTTGGCCTGAAATGTACAAAAATAATTCACTTTAAAATGATCTGCCCTCTGGAAAACGGAGCTTAATGCATGCGCGTCAAGTGTCTTCCTAGATAACCACAGGCTAATAAGCTCCGTTATCTCAGAGCGAGGCTTATATAAGTTTCTACTCATTTTAAAAGCTTGCTACATTTTATCACATAATAAGTGGCAGTCAATCAAACGTACAGGTTCCTTTGCCACATTATTTGCCTTAAAATGAGACTGTACGATTTTTAAATGTGTCAAATTTAATATATTGGTAAAAAAATGTTACAATAACACAAAATAGGCAAGAAAAATTATACATTGAAGACAAATTTCATAAAATTCAGCAAAGACAAGTTTGCGCTGGTTAAAGCCGATGCCGACACTTTTACTCGTATTTGTTAGGAAACAAAATTGTGTCTTTGTGTCGTATGAACGAATCTGCACTAAAGCTAAATTTAGTTTCACATTGTACATGCATGATATATATGCTGGCGAATTTGGCTGTACAGCCATTTTCGATTTCCGATTTAAATATCTGGCTTATTTCGCATTTTTCGACACATGTTCTTCTTAACTTTTATTTTAATTTATATTGAAATACATGTATATATATAATAAGTTTTTCACACATTTATAAAAAATCATAAATATTTGACAAAATTGTATAGTCTCACTTTAAAACTCACACACATTTAAATATTACACAATTTACATTTTAGATTATAACAAATTATGTAAACCTTAATTAATAGTAATATCAAACGATCTCAGTAGGAAATATGAATCAAAAATGGTTCTGCATTTGTTAACAATAAATGCACCCTAAAAGGGGTGGTAGTCTTTTCTAAACAGATCAAGTTTCAAATGCCAAATCAAAAGTTATATTATGTAGGGAATGTATAGAATAAAAAAATTGGTATTTAAATCCCTGTTTTTCCTCACCATTTTTGGAATGGTACCGGTACCAGTCAAATTTAGAAAATTAGTGTGGTTCTCATTGAGATTTTTTAACTCTCTTTAAAGATGTGCAAGCTATCAGTAGCATTATTAAACTCTTAAATACATACATGCTTTTTTCATGTTTAAATGTCAAACAGACATGTTTTAAAGGTCAATTTCTCTTGGGTGCATAGATTGTAAAGTGACATTTTTAGTTTTTTGCGTTAGTGGACAACTAATGTAGAGATAGTTTTGCAATTCAGTATGCTGCTAACTACGCCAGGAACGATAACCACCTCATCTGCCTGTTTATACAGGTACACTACATATATTATTTACATCAGCCCGCAAGATACGAATAACGACCGGCTGGCGACGTCATTTTGTTACTATTTATAGTAACACGATGTAATATAATGCTGTTCCAAAATGTTTCAATATAATTAACAAAGATGCAAAATGACAGAATTCTGATATTGTTTACTAATATTATTTTTATATATCATGGTTCAAAATAATATTACAATCGCTATAGCAGGGGTTAACGTAAGAAATTGACACTCACTTGCCCGGGGGCCAGTTACTTTGAACATCTACTTGCCCTCATTAAAAACTGGTTGCCCTATTTAGAAGTCAATTTTTTATTGATCGTAAAGCATTGATTTACATGCATTATTATACTCGATTTAATTTCAGCTATATTCAAAATATCAAAAATAAAATAAGAATTGTTTTTGTAATATAAAGTTGTCAACAAAACAAAATCTGGACAGTTTTATTTCATTGAATAGTGACAGGGGTTGTAATGGACCTAAAGTTCCAATCCTGTAAATCAGCCAGGGTCCAGGGGCTGCAAGCCCTGGCGGGGACTAGAGGTGGAACCCCTTAGTTGCCATAATAATAGTTGGGGATCAGGGGTGCGAAGCCCCCCGAAGCAAAATGATTTTAAGCCTTTGAGGACCTAAAAAGTGCATCATTGCAATGTCAAATTTTGTTTTATTGCTTAAGTAATGTATTGACTGACAGACTTAAACTTGACCTTGCTTGGGACACATCATTAAAAGCCGTTTTTTCCATGTTCAACTTCAACACGTCCGAGCCCCAACTTATTGTACTTTTTTAGTCTTTCGAGTTGCAATTTCTGTTAAATACAATGCGAATATTATAAAGCAGACCATCCGTATCACCGCATGTGAATTGGTCATTCTATAAAAACAATTTAAAGACATCAAACATAATTTAAAATCGACGAAAAATAGTGTATCCGAAAGGGACAATCCGAAAAAATGTACGTATTTTGCACATGAAATTATAAATAAATTGTGCATATCGTTTGACTGCAAAAAATGAAAACCATTTAACTAGCAAATAAATAATCAATATATAATTTGGTTAACCTATTGCTTAACAATATGATATTGCAGTGCTTTACTTTGCTTAAAATCAATCACTTAAAATTGTTCAAAGATGGCGGACAAAAATTAAATTGACTCAAAGAAAATAAATAGATAAAAGGGGAAAAGTCGAAAAAACACCAGAAAGACTTGCCTGGAGGGCTATCTACTTTGGAAAATCACTTGCCCGAGACGCTTTTAACCCGGCACAGGCAAGCGGGAGTCCGCTTAAAAAAAGCCCTGGCTATAGGAGCATTTATGTTTAAACAGCTATTTATTGTGCACAACAATCAAATTCATTTATAACAAGATGTGTTTGTGAAACACTATGTCCCCTTTTGAGCGATTTTTACCCATATATTTGACCTTGAAGAATGACCTTGACTTTGACCTTTCACCACAGAAAATGTGCAGCTCCATGAGATACACATGCATGCCAAATATCAAGTTGCTATCTTCAATATTGCAAAAGTTATGATTTTGACCCATATATTTGACCTTTGACCTTGACGGATGACCTTGACCTTTCACCACTCAAAATGTTTAGCTCCATGAGATACACATGCATGCCATATATGAAGTTGCTATGTTCAATATTGCAAAATTTATGGCCAATGTTAAAGTTTGACGCAAACAAACTAACAGACAGGGCAAAAACAATATGTCCCCCAGTTTTTTTTTTAACCTTCAATTGGGAATTTTTAGGTCCCATTTGGGAAAAATGTATACTTTTTTCCTTTGGGAATGGGGCGGCATACCGGCCCCGATTTTGAGTGAAAAAAAAAACTGGCTGACATCGTATAAAACGATTTACACATGTTCAAGCGAATATCCCTATACCGATTGGATGTCAAATCGAGGCGTACAGGGATATCCCACATTTCAGTTTATGGAGTATGTTTACTTCAGGAAAATGGAGAACGTTTGTGATCATGAAATTCTTAACACATTTATGGACAATATTGGCCAGTAATTTAGAGTTTTTTTGTAAGGCCTAAAAAAATAACATGTCTGTTTCAGGTTACGGGCTCAAAAATATGAGGGTCGGTAGGTCGGGATTTTTAAAAAAAAATTATTTGGTTCCAAAATGTTCGGAATTATTTGATGTTCGTACTCATTTCGTATCAACATGTTTTAAATAATTTAAATGAAAGTAATGCTCAAAACAATTGAAGATATCAGTCTGCAAAATTAACCTATCGCCTAATCGCCAATGCGATGAAATCTCAGCTCTGGCAATTAAAAAATTGCCTATCGATCGCCTGATTTGCGATGAAAAAAATAATCGAAAATACAGTTTGGAATAAACCGAGAAATAATCAATTAACGAAAATTTGTTCAATTTCGCGATCATTTGAGAACGAAATTAATAAAATCAGAATTTCGTAAATTTGCGCACATTACCAATTTTGTTTATTTATTCCTGATTGGTTAGCGGATGACACGGACATGAACGGCAACTGACGAAAAATCTTTGACGTTAAAATGTCCGCCATCTTGAAATATTTTAAGTGATCGATTAGCAAACTAAAGCAGTGCAATGGCATATTTTAAACAATATGTTAACCAAATTACATATTGATTACGTATTTGCTAGGTAAATGGTTTTCATTTCCTGCAGTCAAATCATATGCACATTTTATTTCTTGTGCAAAACACGTACATTTTCTCGGATGTCGTTTTCGGATTCATAATTTGTCGGCGATTATAATTTATTTTCGACGTTCTTTATAAACAAAAATAGAAATACGAATACACATGCGGTGATACGGTTGGTCTGGTTTATAATATTTTGCATTGCAAAAAGCAACTAGAAAGACTTTTAAAAAGTATAATTACTTAGGGCTCTGCCCTTTATCCCCGTTGGAGACCTGTGGCCCCAGACCCCGGCCTAATTTTTTTGGATTTCAAATTTGGGACAATTCTGTCAAACTCACACGGCTTATTTGGTTCCTGGTAAAAAGTCAATGCCAAAATCATCGGATGCATCCGTGTAAGCAAAATTCTCAGAACTCTTGTAAATAAGCCAGATATCAAGAATGGAAATAAAGTCTAAACACTAATGATGTGTTTAAAACTCAAACCATTAATTGCAATACATGAATACGGACCGTTGACGTCCTTTCATGATAATATCATTGAACAAATTTTGGCTATGAAAAAATGCTTCTGGCTATGAAATGTTGAAAGTTTCATAGACACATTGGTAATGAAGAAGAAAATGTTAGTTTTGCAGACTGAGATATTACAGATAATGACCTTATTGAGATACCGGTAATCAAGTACTGTTTCACACTTGAGCAGGGTTGGCACGAAAAACCCGCCCCCGGGAAAACCCACCGGGAAAACCCGGTTTTTCCCGCCCCGGGCAATACTCTGAAAGTGGGCAATACTGGGCAATACTATTTTTACTTTTTAAACATGCAGTTGCAATTGTTTTTTATCATCCCTACTTCTCTGCTAGCCTCTACTGTAAAGAAAAATCCCCAAATAGGATCTCTAGGTTTCATGTTTGTGCAGATTACAAAAGAATTACAATAACAGTCATTAAACTTTAAAGTCAGAATTGATAATGAGGGATCATTGAAGAAATACTTTTTTTATTTTGAAGCACAATTAACAGGAATCTGTCACATTGTAGCAATCAAAGCATGTTTTCACAGTTTATGGGAGGGCCCTAATTAGCACTTATCTGTGTATCTTTTATGGCCCCTAATAAACAGTCTGGCCCTTATAGGTCCAATGTTTATCTAAGTGGCCCAGTGTTATTGTTAGCTGTACAAACTGTGTGTGTGTCATAAATGATGACACAAAACTGTGTCAATAATTTAAAACACTAAATTGGGGCAAGAGTCTTAATGCAACATGAGATCAACTAAATTATTTGAATGATAACAAAAAGATAGATTACATGTATAATCCATCATGTCTCTACCCATTTCCATTTTCCTTCATAAATACCATTCTGTTACATATCATATCATATTTTTAGAAAAATAATGTCAGTGAGTTAATAAAATGTAAATCAGATAAAACACAGATACCAAGTTATACCCAGTATTGTCCATAAAGACCATTAAATTGAATTTCATTTATGTAAAAATAAGAAAGTATTATTAGGATTCCAAACTTTCCACGTGATGTAGTTGGTTAAAATGTAACAAATAGTTTCTAATTATTAATAATTAATGGATATGTTTGTATAGAGACTAATAATTATATAAGTTATATAATTGTGTAATATCTTTATTACCCAGTTAAGCCCATCCAAACCATCCAAAACAAACACAAAATGAATTGCACTTTTTTTGCAGAAAAAAAGTAATTATTAATATGCATCCACATGAAGTAGAAGTTAATAGTGTAAATAATAGAATAGAATTGCTAAAATTAATAGTTATTTTCTGTTATGTACTAAATCATTATTATCATTATGCAAGTTGTGCTGTTGTATAATTGTGTAATATCTTCGATACCCAAGTAATGCCCATCCAGACAGACAAATAAAAAGAATTACCATTTTCATGAAAATGAGAAGGAATTATGAATATGTTTTCACATGAGTTAGAAGTTGACAATGTAACTAATAGTTAAAAATTGTTAATAGATATGTTCTTTTAATATGTACAAACTCATTATTATCGTATAAGTTATGCAATATTGCAATATCTTTATTACCCAGTATTGCCCACTATTGCCCAGTAAAACCCGGGTTTTCCCAGTATTACCCACCTGGGCCGGTCAATACTATAAAACCCGGGTTTTATGCCAACCCTGCACTTGAGGTTACAATTTCATTAAATAAAACACGGAAAGGTTAACATAAAAACGAACGCGAAGCTGTCAAACTTCGCATCGAGGGAACGATCGGTTTTTATAATTCAATTATTAAAAAAACTACAGAAAATTAAATTACAATAATTTGAAATAATGTTTAAAATGTATTTAACTTTTTAAATAAGTCGGATTTTATTTGATATAAATAAACAAATTAATATGACTTTGCCTCGTAATTGGATTTTTTCCGCTATGCTGAATTCCAAAATGGTGGAAGAAAATGGCGGCTCGGCTTCGTGTCAAGCCACCACGCTCGAGCAGACGGCCATTTTCAATGATATCGGCATGGTATAAACTTTTGGCCGTTTGCGATCTAAATCGCGACCGAATAGTGTAAAACAATATCGTTGTTGTCCACTCAAGATTTTTTTTATTTATTGATTTTTTATTTTTTGATAAAAAAAATTGCAGTCAGGGGGTAAACTGACATGGTCGGTCGGGTAACCGGAAACAAACATGTTTTTTATTACGCCTAAGTAATATACTGATTACTTGCTAAAGTAAAGGTGGAATGATTGATGGTTTTAGGTGTCCTGCTTTTTGGTCAAATGTACTGACAATGTTTAAGGAATGTCCTAATTTGGACCTGACAAATTCTGGCGGTATCCGGACAAACGGCACCCGGACAATCGGCACCCTGTGTTTTTTGCAATCCCGGACAATTGGCACCCGGCATATTTTTCAGCACCTGATTAAAGGCGATTGATAAAACCCGTCAGCACCTTGTAGGACTCATTTTTCTAATCCGCTAACTGGTATGGTAAAAGAGATGTTTAATAAATCCCGTCAACAAACTGTTTATCAAATTAATTGATTAACGTAATCTGCTTATTGGTTTAATAACACCTGTAAACAATGCACATACATCAAAGATAATTTAAGCATTTCTTAACTTTTGATGTTTCTCTTATACAACAAACTGCGAATGAAAATAAGTGTTAATAGAAGAACGAAAATGGACATGACTATTTCTGCTCCATTGTTGGCTTTTTACGAGAAAATTTGTAGTTATGACTATGTCTTTAAATTTTGATAGATACATGTATTATTTGACAACAAAATAACTTGCAGGACGGACATTACAAGGTAGCCTTAAATCGGGCGCCGTTTGTCCGGGTTAACAATTTAATCGGGTGCCGATTGTCCGGGTAGACAAATTTAATGGGTTCCGATTGTCCGGGATTGCAAAAAAACGCAGGGTGCCGATTGTCCAGGTGCCGTTTGTCCTACAATCAATTCTGCCATGTATGCATGTGTGTGACGTCATCATGAGAGCCTCGTTCTTAATGTAAACAAAATTATCAATATCAGGATACGCTTGATATAAGGGAACCTACGATACATATATATGGAAACCATTAATACCATGTAAACACTGTAGCATACCTAAACTTCTCAAATGACAATCTTACCTTTTCTCCGTCGTATTCCTCGACAGACATGATCTCGACTATCTCGCCATCAGAATCCTCCCCACCGTCACTCTGCCAAGTGTCCATATTGACTTGGCAAGATTTGAGTATGTTACATAGAGAAGCCACCTTGCTCACTCATTCGATAATAACTGATTTAATTACTACCAAACTTACAAATAAAATTAACAGAATGTTAACAAATCTGACAATTTATGCAGATGTTTGTGTTGTTGTTTACATTAAGTTGAACATTATTCATTGGATATTGCATTTATTATCATGTTTCGATGTAAAAAGGCGATATTTTCGTCAATTAAATTGGGCATGTCAACTCATATGTGTTCGAAAAACCCTAATATTTAGTATTTCTGAGTCATTTTCATCAGCAACCAAAAATATTTCCGGTCGCGCATGAGCAGACATCCGATTGAAATATATTTCGTTTGTAACATTTGCATCTTTCTGGTTACACACAGCTAAACAGTGCTTATACGAAACAAATCTCTTGCACAACGGTTACATTGCATTGTGTATGTGAGAGCATGGAACGACAACTCTGCGTGGAGATTGATACGAAACGACGACTTTTTTGAATAAAATAATTCTATTTTTTTCCGCATATATACACTATTTAAATTAAATCCAATTAAGCTAACTAGATATATATCGAAATTTCTTAAATCGATACATTCGATTTGACTGACCCCAAAGAAAAAGCTGAAGTTTTAATAAACAATTTTCTGCTGTTTTTACTAATGACACAAACAGCTCATATCCAGATCTTGGTAATAGCCCGTATAAAAACATGCCATCAATTAACATTACTGTAAATGGTGTTAAGAAACTGCTACGCAAACTGAACCCTTACAAGGCCTTAGGGCCAGATCAAATCAAACCCAGAATCTTACGGAAATGAGCAAATAAAATCGCACCTATTTTTACAATTCTCTTTAACAAATCATTTATTTCTGGTTCTGTCCCATCTGACTGGTCCATGGCTTTTGTAACTCCTATTTTTAAAATGGTGAAAAGAACCAAGCTAGTACATGTAATTATAGACCAGTCTCATTAACATGTATTGCCTGTAAATTGCTGGAGCATATCGTTGTTAGTAACATCTTAGACCATCTTGACAGCTTTAATATCCTAGTAAACAACCAACATGGGTTTCGAGCCCGGCGGGTTTCCGAAACCCAACTTGTGGGTTTTATTCATGACTTAGCTTCTACCATGCAGAGAGGCCAGGTGGATGTTGCCATCATGGATTTTAGTAAAGCCTTTGATAATTTTCATCACGGTAGATTGTTGCTGAAATTAACTAGCCCATTATGGCATCACGAGCACTACACATTCTTGGATTAAAGCTTTTCTCGGAAACCGTAGTCAACAGGTTGTTGTAGATGGGGCAACTTCCACCATGGCCCCTGTAATTTATGATGTACCCCAGGGATCAGTTCTTGGGCCTCTTCTGTTGCTCTACATTAATGATCTACCTTCATCTGTGAAGTCAAACGTCCGTCTATTTGCGGATGATTGTGTCATCTACAGACCCATAAAAACTTCGTCTGACATTATTCAGTTTCAGAGAGATCTAGATAGTCTAGCATTGTGGGAGCAGAAATGGAAGATGTCTTTTGACATAGAAAAATGTCATATCATGCATGTAACGAGAAACCGTAAACCAGTAAAAACAGCTTACACTCTTCACAATCAACCCATATCTGTTGTAAACCAAGCAACTTATCTTGGTGTTAAACTAAGCTCAACTTTAAACTGGTCACCCCATGTAAATAAAATTAGAAGTAAAGCAAGTCAGAGCTTAGGCTTCTTAAAACGAAACATCCATTCTTCTAAAATGGTAACAAAGGCAGCGGCATATAACAGCATTGTAAGACCATCCTTGGAATATTGCGCTTGTGTGTGGGATCCTTACCATCAGAAGGATATTGATAAACTTGAAAATGTTCAGCCTCATGCCGCCAGATTTGTAACGAATAATTACAGCAAGACCCCGGGCACGGTCACACATTTAATATAGATTTAAAATGGAATACCTGCAATCAAGAAGACAACAAGCTAGTCTCTTTTTGTTTTATAAAATAGTAAATAATCATGTTGACGCCAATCCCCTCAACTATCTCACTCCATACAATAGACACACACGCCATCACCATCACATGGCATCACAAATACCACTAAGTACAGCTGATAACCACAAATTTTCATTCGTTCCAAGAACAGTTGTACAATGGAACACACTTCCACCTTATGTAGTCAGCGCTGATACGATCCCTGGATTTAAATCAGCGCTGCCTACTTTAGTGTTCCATCCTAAGTTCACATGTTTTTGCTTTTACCCTGTTTTTAACGCTACTAATATTCTCATCTCATAGTAGTATATGTATATATTTAAGTCTTATGGGCTTAAGGTGTTAGGTTTTTGCACCTTTTTTTTATCACTGTTGATCGGATTTTCCTGAGTGGATTTAGTAACTCGGGTAACCTATCAATCTATTTCTTTTTAACCCCCCACGTATGACCATAATGTATCAGTATTGAACATAGCCATTATTATAAAAGAAGAGAAGAAGACTCGTCATACACCAGGAAGTTAAGTGAACAGCTCTTCGTATTCTTCTCATAAAGTGGCTCCTCTGAGAGATAGTGTGGCGTGAAAGAACCAGGCCTCAAAAATCAAATGTATCAATCAATCTTCGTATGCAGTATTACATTACCAAGCAAAAAATCATTTTCATGAATGACGTAAGTAACCTGCATTGTGGTAAAGAGTGTCTCGCACAGGAACCATGCTCCTATATCAAAGGTCAAGGCCATGATTCAAGGCTAAAGTAATGTTGATTTGATTCTAATTTGTTTGAGCACATGGATTTTAATTTAACACGAGAAACAGAATAAAAGGTGAAAATAAAATAAAATATGAGTGGTCTGTGTTGTTTAAAATTGGTCTAATCATTATGTTTATATTAATGTGAAGGTCACCTACGCTAGAAAAAAGCTAATAAAAGCTAGAACATTACACAGATTTACCTCTAAAAGAGTACAAGTGCACAATTTGTAATTTAATGTGTATACTGACCCAAACAAGTGTCAATCCGTCAATAAGTCAATCAGTTAAGCTATCAGTGTTTGTACGTATCTATTTTTAGAATTGGCAGAGTCCACAGCCAAAACGTAGCACAATCCGTTAGGCTACTTCTGGGGTGTAATTAACCAAATCACACCTCTGAAATAAGAGGGCCTGACGTTTTCATATTTTGTGTGTAACATCCTTGTTAAAATTATGCAATGTGTTTCTTAACTATCCACACCCGACGGGTAAATTTATAAAGACTTAATTTATAGGGGCATATTGACACTATTTCTACGAAATTTAAGCACACTGTTAAACAATTTAAAATTCATCTTTACAAATATATATTTTTCAATAAAAAAATAATACATCGTGCATTCTTATTAACAAATAAATTAAATATTCGATTAATTCATGTCCCCGGTGTGACTCCATCTCACCCCTACAAATTTGCGCTTTTCATTTGAACTATATTATCATTATCAATAGTGTTAATGTGAATAGGGTATTTAATTTACATTTAATTCATAACATTTTTTACTATTCCTGATTTTAACGTTCCCACAAACAGTCGCGGGGACAACCTTATATAATTATAAAAAAATCACATGAATGATCCTCTGGTAACCACCCTCTTTCAAAGTTGTTCAAATCGTTCAAACCCATTATATGTATGTCAACGGAGTGTATAAATTTATTTAAAACAATGAACACTTTAAAGATCTTCTCTGAAACAACGTGGGTCATGGCTTAACTATTTGGTGTGTAACATCATTTTTTGGTCAGTTTATGTATTTGTTCACATTATTCCCTTGTGGTCAAAACTGACAACGCCCTATGGGTCACATGATTTATATAGACTTATATAGAAAATAACTTTACAAATCTTCTTCTATCAAACCATAATGATCAGGGGTTCAATAGTTGATGTGTTACCTCGTATGTTTGTCCTCTGCGAAGGTTTTGCAAATAATCTCACTGAGATCACAATTGGCACCGCCCTGTTGGTAACTTGTTTCCGTAAAATATTCTCTGAAACTGCAAGGCTTAGAGGTCTAGTATTTGGCATGTATGGCGGTCCTCTACCAAGGTCGGTCCAATCATGGCCACGGTGTAAAAACTGGCCCCGCCTAAAAGGTCACAAAATTAAGAAAGACTTATATATTTAAAAACTTAAAAATCCTTCTTCTATTACATCACTGAGGTCAGAGGTTTTATATTTGGTGTTTCACATCGTATGGTGGCCCTATACCAAGTGTGTAGTAAACAACGTGTTGTTTTTCTGATACTGTCTAAGGCTATCAAGGTCAATATTTGCCCCATTATAGGAGTTACTTGTATTTATATATGTTTCAAGTAAACAAAAGATTTTTTTCTGATACTGTCTCAGACTATCTTAAGTCTATGTCATACAGTGTTAAAACCGAGATAAAATTCCACTAACACCACATAATGTACAGAATAGAAGTTAGTTTCCACATGTCTCAGCAGGTGATTGACGTAGAGCTATTATACCCTCTTGTTTATATCTTCTTCTCTGAACCCTCTTGGTCCATAGATTTTTTGACTGATACGCCACTTCCTATATGGATTCTCTACAAACATTATTTACATTTTGTCATGGTTTTGAAATCTAGTCAAATCTTTGAGGTCACACGATTTATATAAAAGACGATTTTAAGTTTTCTCTGAATCTACAAATTTCCACAGCTTTCGTATCTGTTACAATCTGTTATGCATCACTGTATCATACATGCCATAATTGTGCAGACAATATTGGACATTTCTGGAAAATCGGCGGTGCATTTTACATTTAACCGGGACATGTTATTGTTCGACTCTAATTGTCGTCCGCTTAATCGCAGCTGTCAAATTTAAAAGGACATTTTCAATCGAAAAGGTAGCTGGTTCGTGGCGTCTTTCTTGTTACTGTTGGATACTGTTATTGTTTAAATCGGGTCACTACAGTACCATTGCTTGTGGCATTACGAACGAAAAACGAGTATGCACAATAAAACGGCTTACAAGTGTTTTCAAACCAAATCTGGCCAACATAGAAGATAAATGTTTTTTTATTTTATTTTTATACACATTGTTTTCTTTTTTAAGTAAAAGTGCGCGTAAATTGTAGCATATGACGCCCAATCGAGATGCGGTATTCCCATTGAACATGCATACATCATAAAGTGATGTGCGAGTAACGGGCGATCTTAATCGAAAAGTTTAATAACTGTACACAAAAAATCAATTTGCATTTGTCTGCTATAAAATGACGTGTTTGTTTACTTACATAAAAATATTGGTTTGAGAGGTGATACATGGATATCTAAACATCATGTGTATCATACACAAAGCATGGCAAACAATCAATAAATTGCTTATGGGATTTATTTACTGCTTCACCGTGACACCTATTCACTTGGTATTGTTGTTATCAAATAATATAAAAGGAAAAAATGATTTATTTTCTGCTTTGACATACTTGTTTTTATATCATTGTTTTTATATCCTGTTTTTGTTGTTTATTCTTAAAAAGATTCAAGTGAATGTGCTTGGCATCACAGCTTAAATCCTGGTTTCAAGTGGGACAGCTTATAACATGGGATGTCCTCAATTGGCATCTGAAGTTAAATTAAAGTGTACTTATATAAACCAATGAAGGAACCTGTTCATTGAGAGACATTTTTTAAACTGTTTGTTTTTTGTCATATATTACAAAAATATGGTGTATTAAGTGATTGACATCGAAATATACTGAACATGTTTTGTATGCCTCCCATAATAAGGCCAATCTGTTTTATTGTTTGGTCAACCGTTCGCTTCCGACTAGGTTTTAAGCCTATCAGCCGAAAAAACAACAACAACATTTCGACACTAACAGCTTTAATCTATAAAAAAAGACATACAATCACTCTAACGTTGATGGTTTTTGTTTTTTAATAATATACATATTTTACTGTTGTCCTATTTTTCAGTATTTAAGGGTTGCTGATACGAATTCTAGAAAGGTGTAGACCATCAGATTTTTATCTAAACATCCATTTCATTTGTCGACGCTTTTCATTAAATATCTCTGACAATCCTTTTTATTAAGGAATAAGCCATTCTAATTTGATTTCAAATCATTAATGAAATACTCAAATAAGCACTGTTGGCCGTTTTGGGCCTCTTAGAATTTTCCATCTTATACACCCTTGTTTATATCCTGTGTTGTTTTTTATTATTGAAAACATTATAAAATCCTTGTTTATATCCTGTTTTGTTGTTTACTATTGAAAAGATTCAAGTTTTTGTGCTTGACCTCACAGCTTAAATCCTGGTATGAGTAGTACAGTAGTATTAACTTGTTATGGCCCAGGTAGGGTGGCATATAGCAGTTGAACTGTCAGTCTGTCCATCCGTCCGTCTGTCTGTTCGTCCGTCCGTTTGTCTGTTTGTCCGTCCGTCCGAAAACTTTAACATTGGTCATAACTTTTGCAATATTGAAGATAGCAACTTGATATTTGGCATGCATGTGTACATCTCATGGAGCTGCACATTTTGAGTGGTGAAAGGTCAAGGTCAAGGTCAGTTCATCTTTCAAGGTCAAAGGTCAAAAATAAATAAAAATAATTTCAAAGCAGCGCAGTAAGGGGCATTGCGTTTCTGACAAACATATCTCTTGTTTATGTACATGTACATCAGGGCTTTCCATTGCCCTTATATCTCAAGAGATTAATGTTTTTCCCCAAAGGAGGACATACAGAAGTTAAAATGTGGGTGTGTGAATCCATCAGTACGGGTTTTGTTTCTGAAACTTTCATTAACTTGTTTGTATAACGTCTGAATGTTAATACCCTTGACCAACCGATTTGTTGCATACAACCCCATGCTTTGTGGTGAAAGGTCAAGGTCACAAGCGAATGGCAAATGTCATGAATTTGTGTTTCCGTTCTGTAACATGTTTATGCCTAAGAGGATTTAATATTACTTCTGGTGATAATTCCCCGTAGCCTTACATCTTGTTGCATACAACTCAATTGTAAAAAAAGTCAATGTCTCAATTAAATTTGTACTTAAAAGAATGAAAAAAAAGACCATTATGGATAAATTAAATACAGTATTTCTTTCGGTAACCAGTGTGTAGTCTATTAATATGATTCAGCAGTGTTTTGGAGGTAAAGCATGATCACAATTACTCTAGTATCTAGCAAACTGAAGCTCACAAACAATTGTTTTAGGGGTATTACATCCAGTTTGGCTATTTTTCCGCCATAAATTTCGATAAATTGTCTAAAAGGAATACATACGGATACATATGTACAATGTGAACATTGAAATATAACATAATGTCACCGGCCTAGTCTTTTTCACTTATGTTTTGCACTTCTAATGCATGCAATTTCGTATTAAAAGTGTTTAAATTCTGCTTATCACAAAACTAAATGAGTAACCATTAAACGTTTAAGAGAGTTCACAAATAATTAGAATGTGTTTCAACGAGCACATTCTTCAAGCACTACATAGTTTTTTTTATCATAGTAAAAGTTATCGACATCGTTCATAAAGTTCAATAGATTCATTCACACACTTTGCATTATAAAGTTAAAATTATACAATATGATATTTAAACTGTACAATTAAATAAATATTCTAATATAGCATGCGCAAACTTACATATACAATGAAAATCAACTATATATTATTTTTATATAAGTATGGGCATTCCAAGTCCGCGCTTTGAACAAACAGTTGAGTCTATACATTTTCTCACGTTTTATCAAAAAACATAAGTGCAGCATCTTCGTAGGTCTGATTAAGTTCTAGCACAATTCATATATACATCACAAAATAAATAAATCCAAAATATGAACACATAACTGAAAATCGCAGTGTGTTGTAATAACTTGAAATTCTGCTTGAAAGGGTTTAACCCCTAGAAGAATAGGAGTTTGGTTACAAGTCAGCAGTCCGGAGAGGTGGGGTTTCCTCCGGGTACTCAGGCTCCCCCACAATACAGAAAAAATCTTTCAGTTACTACTTAATAGCTGGCATTTGTAACTATAATTCCAAATTCGCCCCATCGTTCGCGCGTCTAGTAAGCAAATTAGGTAGGAGTGCTGGTTCACACTCCGGGTCCTCGTATAATGCAGCCTCAAGTGCGGACGGACCTCATAAACTTTGGAATACACGCATACATGCACTGTGGTCGCTCGTTGGTTTTGAATACCAAAGTTTGGTTTGCATCAAAGTGCGGTACTACAATGCCCTCTGTTTACACAATAGCGAAAAAAACTGTAGTGCCTTCAGTGCTTTGATATTTTCACGTTGACAAATGAGAAAGCAGGTCCGGGTTACTCGTAATAAAATGTTCGCGTCTCGCTACTTTAGAATTATCTCGATAGTTGAACATTTCAGAAGTCAACATCAACAAACATGAGCATCTCGGGTAACCTGGTCCCTGCAGAGGACGTGGACACGAGCATTTTCACTTAGAACGGTGCCTTAGGGGGAAGTGGTGGAAGCCCGTTTACGTTTATTAAACTTGACAACGGAGCTGCGTTGAAGAGAATAAAAGCGTGAGTTGTAAACTATGCTATCAGGGGTGTTGAGGTCTGGATGACTGACGGTAGCAGTTTTATTGTGGGCGCGCGTGATGGGGATTCAAAAGAATTTATTTTTGAAAGCGGAGAACTCATTACCCGGCTTACTATAAAGGCCAGTACACTAGACGGGAATGGTCGGTTGGGAGCTCTAGTGTTCGAGACTGACCATAATAGGAAATGGGAAATATCTTCATCTTCAGATCATCTAGTAAAAGATGGGGGATACCGACCGAAAGTAGGATCGGGGATATGCTGGGGCATATTTGGAGCGGCGGGAGCGGATATTGATCGTCTCGGATTTGGGATGCTTCGGAAAACCAAACAGATTTTGGTGTTAAATATCACATACCCAAATCTTGCAAAGAATATGGTTGCAACTAAACCAGAAACGGTAGCCCAGGGGGGTTTCGACAACGATACAGATCGAGACCAAGAGTTCAATCTGCGCGGCTCCAAAACCGTCACTGTCACCAGAGAATGGAGTATCGGTACCGCGTTGGCACTCTCTGTTGCTGTGACCGTCCACGCTGCCATTCCTCTGATTGCGGAGGTGGAAGGCAACACCAAGTGGTCCCTTAGCGAAACAGGCTTATACTCCAAATCTGAAACGACATCTGAAACAAAGTCTTGGGACTGGCCGATTGTATGTCCTCCTAGAAGACGTATTCATTGTGAAGCTACGATGTATGCAGACGCAATTAGCACGGAATATGTGGCTGATCTGGAATTGCAACTCGACAATGTTAAGGTCCATCGTTTCAAAGAGAAGGGAATGTATACCGGCCTAAACGCGAGGATGGGAAAGATCAAAGTCAAAGGTGAAGGACCGTCCGATGGAAAGTAAATGAACATCACTATGTGAAAAGGGGGTTTAATGCATGTGCGTCCCAGATTAGCCTGTGCAGTTCACTTTCTGCTTTTATTGTATTTTTTGTTTAAAGGAGGACTTTTCTTGGCGAACATCCAGATTAGGCGAAAAGTGTCGTCCTTGATTAGCCTGTGCGTACTACACAGGCTAATATTGGATGACACTTTACGCACATGAATTAAACCACCATTTTCACAGAGCGCGGCTAAAAGGTGTCGTGTTTTCCTTGCACCGATATAAATATCGGTCTTTCATTCGTGACTAATGGAACTATTATTTAAAACATCAAACCCTCAATTGTTTATAATATATAGTTGAAGTTAAGTTATTCTAATATTCGGAGCTCCAGAGTTTATCTGAAATGATTTATAAAAGATTATCTCCATTATTATCGAAAAAATGAACGAACAGAACAGAAATGAGTTGTGTTACCTTACAATTTACGGTGGCAAGTGTTGAACAAAACGATAATACGCAATACATGAATATTGCATAAATATTATAAATCTTGTAATGGATAAACTTTAAATATATTCATAAAAAATAGTTTTATCCCATATGTTAAAGTGTATCTAATTATATTTGTTTATTTGTAATGAAATGTCATAAAATAATAATAATAATTTTGATGGAACACAAAATAACACAATTGAAATCCCAATCACATATTATTTAATAAGTAACAGCAAAATACCGAGTTATATGTTTATCTTATATGTATTCAACATCTATATCATCTTGTGCAACCTACAACACATGATTAAATACATCACTTATATATGATAAAATATAATAAAACGACATTCTCAAGAAATGCAGAGCGGATATTTGCCTTTATTTAGTTCATCGCCTTGCGTTCATGACTTACTTATCAAAATTACAATTATTGTCGAAATGTATCTCTGAGAGTAGGGAATTGTTCACAGCTTTTCGTTTTTTTTTTAAATGTCATTCCCGGGACCTCTGGAAGCGAAAGCTACCGCGCTACCAATTCTTTAATTATGAAAAGAGAAACATAAACGCTATCTTAGCACTCAACGTATGTTCCAAATTATCGAGGAAAAGAGTTACAAACGCTTTATTATTTTACTGATTTCGAATTATGATAATTCATAAATGAACAAATATTTTAAAGATTTTTCTCATTCAGGATTGTTATTTCGCTTGTTTAAACATAATGCATAATGCATAAATACATTATTTTAAATTTGTAGTCTATGACAATTATTTAAAAATACTTTTTTTTACTAAACTGTGAACGAGTCTCTGAAACAATCGTATACACGATTGGTGTTGTAGCTTTGTAATTTTACACGTTGTATAACTGCTTCTTCCAGCGATGCATTCCGATTATATGAAATTTATACCATTTGATGCTTGGTTTTGTAATCTTGTCAGCAAGAAGGGATTTAGCTAAGACTTGTATTTATTTCATTTCATTTTCCTAAAATGTTGCTCTTCTGTTGCTCTGGAAAATCAACAATTGAGTAATAAAATTGCAATTCAAACGGATTGTCTGGCTTTTTTCATTTGAAGCCCCATGCAACATAAGCTATGTATTAAGTTTCAGAATATCTTTATTCCTAAACAGGTCTCGGATATTCTCACGGCCCAGGACAATCTGGAAAAAAAACTCATAATAACCATATGTTTATGTATTCACAGGTTTACACAGAGCTTATCTGGGTTACTTCCCCTATCACTATTTGTCTGGGTAACTTCCCCTATCACTACTTGTCTGGGTTAATTCCCCTATCACTACTTGTCTGGGTTACTTTCCCTATCACTACTTGTCTGGGTTACATCCCCTATCACTAATATAACGGTTCGGTAAACAGACAATATACAGAGCCACAACTTTACAAAAAATAACGCAATATTTTAATATTGGTGAGTTATTATTATTAGTAGTAGTAAAAGTAGTAGTAGTAAAAGTAGTAGAAGTAGAAGTAGTAGTAGTAGTNCTCCTGTGATAACATTAGTGTTAGCAATGACTTATATTTAAATGAAAATAACACTGACTTAACTGTGAACTATTTTGACTCTCAGCGTAATACACCAACGAGTTTGAATGACAACAGGATAATAATTAATGATAACAATAATGATTCAACTAATTGTTTCCATAACAACATTTCTTCTGTGAAATCTTATCTTAATATTTGTACGTGGAACATTGGAGGTCTTTTAAAATACCAAGATGATATTGATTTTCATAATTATATCTCAACATTTGATATTGTTGGATTAAACGAAACGTGGTCTGTCAAAGATAATATGTTTGATATTCATGGTTATACTCATTTCTGTTATTCTCGACCGAAAAGACAGTCCGCTTATAGAGGTTCCGGAGGCGTGTCAGTTTATGTAAAAGATATTCTAATTAATGATGGGCTTATTGAACGTATTTGTCATGATGTTACTGAATGTGTTGTCTTATTATTTAAAGGCTCATTGTTTAAAAATTTAGATGACATTATTTTTGTTTTTGCCTATGTTTCACCTGAATACTCAACTTTTTATGATGGAAACGATAACAATGGTATTGATATTCTATGTACCAAAATAAATAATATTATTGCTGATTTTCCCAATACCGAATTATTTTTGGCAGGCGATCTAAATTCTAGGATCAAAGACTTTAACGATTTTATTCCAGAAGATGATCTGTCATTTATATTTGGGAATGATATTGATTACCCATCTGATAATTTTTCAATTCGAAGAAATTCTAAAGATGAACATTATAATAGTTTTGGTTTATCACTTATAGAATTATGTTGTACATTTGATATCCATATTTTAAATGGTCGTCTTTTTGGTGATAAAGATGGTAATTTTACATGTTTTGCTAATAATGGTGCAAGTGTCGTTGATTATATGATTGCGTCATCAAGTTTATTTAGATATATTTCTGACTTTAAAATCAGTGATAAAGATAATTCTGATCACTTTCCACTAATTTGTCAATTATGTTTTGAATCAACACAAACAAATTATTCAACAAGCAATATTTATGATTCAAATGTGCGTTTATGGCAGAAGTTTATTTGGAAAGATGAATTGAAAGACGATTTTTATAATAAATTTTGCATAAATTTCCGATGTTTTAAAGAAAATCTAAGAAATCGTAATGATCGTACTTTTAGTTCGTATATCTCTGATTTTATTAATGTATTTCAAACTGCTGGGGAAAATATGAAGTCTAATTCTAAATATTTTACTTCTTCCCAGCCTGAATGGTGGGATCATGAATGTAATATTGCTAAAATTGAAAAGTCACGAGCTTTAAGATATTTTAGAATTACAAATGATAGACAAGATCTTATGACATATAAGGCTAAAAAAAGTATTTTCAAATCTATATGTTCAAACAAAAAGGTCATATTATCTGAGAAAAAGCGTAATGATCTAGTTAGTTCCCGGAAAAATTCTAAAATGTTTTGGAAAACTTTAAAAGGAAACCGTAAACATCAAGCAAATAGTATAGATCAAACTCAATGGCAAGATTATTTTAAAAATTTATTCATAAATACAGAAAGCAATTCTCAAGAGCAAGATGACATCAGTCTTGAAAATATCCAATACGATTGTAGTAGTTTAAACGCACCCATTTGTAACCAAGAAATCATTGATAGTATACATCACTTGAAATCTAATCGTTCAGGGGGCCCTGACGGAATTTGTGTTGAAATGTATAAATTTACTATTAATGATATATTGCCTTTTTTAAATCCACTGTTTAATGAAATTTTTGATTCTGGTATTTTTCCTGAAAATTGGAGCGAGAGTATAATTACTCCACTGCACAAAAAAGGATCTATTAACGATCCTAATAATTACCGTGGTATCTCACTTATAGACTCTATATGTAAAATCTTTTGTCATATATTAAGTAATAGATTGACCATATGGTGTGATACTTTTGGTGTTATAGATGAGTCACAAGCAGGGTTTAGAAAACAATATACAACATCAGATAACATTTTTACATTAATGGCGCTCTGTCAAAAATATTTATCTAAGAAAAAAGGTCGTTTTTATTGTATTTTTGTAGATTTTGCAAAAGCATTCGACAGCATACAACATCAAAAACTGTGGAATGCTTTTGCAAGAAAAAATGTTAATGGTAAATTTTTGGTTATTCTTCAATCGATGTATAGCAAGTTAAAATCATGCGTTAAGGTTAATAACAGGTTGACGGAATTTTTCCCATGTAATATTGGTACCAGGCAGGGCTGTATGGCCAGTCCCATAATTTTTTCTATTTTCATAAATGACTTAGTTACATATCTGCACTCAAAATGTGATCATGGTATATATGTCTCTGAAGATATAAATGAGTTAATTGCTTTAATGTTTGCTGACGATGTTTCCAGTTTCTCTGATACCATCATACGTCTGCAAAGGCAAATTAATTTAATTGAAACATTCTGTAAATCTGTTGATATGAAAATCAATCTTGATAAAACAAAAATCATCGTATTTAGAAATGGCGGTGTTGTTAAACAAATTGAAAAATGGACATATTGTGGAGAAAACATTGATATTGTCTCATCTTATAAATATCTTGGTGTTTATTTAACGCCAAAACTTCTTTGGTCAAAAACTCAAGAAATGTTAGCATTGCAAAGTATAAAATCAATTGCTTGTATATTTCGATATCAACGTAAATTTGGTCATTTAAGTTCTGTAGATATTTTTAAAGTTTTTGATGCCATGATTAAACCTATACTTTGTTACGGGTCCGAAATATGGGGCTATTCATATGTAGATAAAATTGAAAAAGTACAAATACAATTTTGTAAACAATATTGTAATTTACCGCAAAACACACCTGATATCTTAGTTTTAGGAGAATGTGGTAGACTTCCTTTATGTATAACATATATGTCAAATTGCATCAAGTTCTGGTTGAAAATCACCCGTATGGAAAATCATAGATACCCGAACCAGTGTTATAAAATGTTAAAAGATTTAGATGATGCAGGTAGAAGGACATGGGCTAGTCATATCAGAGAATTACTATTTAGTTATGGATTTGGTTATGTTTGGTTTGCTCAAGGTGTTGGGCATGAAGACAATTGTATACATCTGTTCAAAACACGATTAGAAGATTGTTATCTTCAAGTATGGAAATCAAAAATTGATAATTCTCCTAAAGCATTGCATTATAGATTTTTTTAAACTGATTTGTACTGTGAACCATATCTGAATATAAATTTGTCTTTTGTTTTAAGGAAAACTTTGTCAAGTTTTCGTTTCTCAGCGCATGATCTCATGATTGAGAAAGGTCGACATTTATCAATAGATAGACATTTAAGATTTTGTCCATTATGTGTAAAAAATAATATAAGCGTTGAAGATGAATATCATTTCTTTTTTGAATGTAATGAATACGAAACATTTAGGCAAACATTCTTTAAACCTGACTAGTTAAGAAACCGATCTCATCAAATGTTTTATGCTATCTTATGCTTAAAAGATGAACATAATATAATAAGGATTGCTAAGTTTTTGCATAAGTCGCTTGTGAGAAGAAAAGAAATTTTAAACATACATACTTGAATATATTGTTGTAATGCTTTATCTAACATTTTAATCATGTGTATCATTTCAGAAACTTTTTTCTTTTTTTGCTTAAATGTTCTAAAATGTATGATTATATGATTATGTATCACTTTGTCTGATATATTTTGTAAATGCTGTATTTTGGGCCGGTAGCCTATATTACTTAATAAACATGTCTATGTCTATGTCTAATAATCTTAATTATACTCAGTGCTTTAACATTGATATGCTCTTCAACGTATACAAAGTATTACGCTTTACCTATTTACCTATTTAAAAGGGGAAACGTCAGCTGCACCTACAGGGGGTGGGGAGTTCATATATTAGTCTTTCTCTATTGCATGCGGCCACAAATTAAACACAACGCCATAGCACATGACGAACATAAATCTGGGGTGAACGCTTTTAACAAATGAAGATAATTCATAGCAATGTGTATTTAAACAGGTTTAAATCGCGAATCAAGTTTCACATTTCGAGGGTTTATATTATAAGTCTTGCATATCTTCGAGACAACAATCCGAACAGTGGGTCACTTTTTGTAAAATCTTTAAAATAGCAGTCGGAACGCAATACAACACTCAGTCAAGGATTCTTCACAATTTCTGTCAAAGTCAGTCAAAAATTGGCATTGATAACGATAACATACTTGATCTTACTCATGTACAAACTCCTAACTTGCTAGAGTCCTTCATTATCACTACTACTGGTGTTTATGATATTCTCAAAACACTTTCTGTAGACAAAGCATCAGGACCTGACGGTATAAATACCCGTATCTTAAAAGAATGTAGAGAGAAATTTTCCACCTCGTTATGTGACTTCTTTAATTTCTCACTCAACATATGTATAATGCCAAGCTGTTGGACAGAAGCGAACGTCAGTACAGTTAAAAAAGGTGACCCTAAACAAGCGATTAACTACCGTCCTATATCATTGCTTAATACAAGTGAAAAATTGTTTGAAAAAAATAATATTTTAACGTGTGAACAATTACCTTATTAGTAACACAATTCTGACCACATTTCAGTCTGACTTTTGCCAGATGTTTTAACCACAAACCAACAAACTTATATTAACGATCCGTTTTGCAAAGCCCTCCACAATGACTTAGAGGTAAAAGCTGTCGTTTTTGACATAAAGCATTTGATAAAGTATGGCAACTGGGTCTATAACACGGACTGAATGTTATCGGCAACCGTGGAAAGTTACACTCTTGGAGTCTTGGTTTATACATGGAAGACGTCAACGTGTGATACTTCCAGGCGCAGTTTCAAACTCGGCTTCACTAGAGGCCGGTGTTCCACAGGGCTACTGTGTTCTATTTTAAAGGCTATTTAACAATAAAAATGTTGTATAATGTTGATTGACTAAAACAAATAAATAATGAAATGGCTGTACTAAGTTTACGCCTATTTGTAATACTTTGAAATAATCGGAAGCCTTGGGCATATTGAAACACTTACGTCCGTTTCCTGGGTAAAACCATTACGTAAGGACCGCTCCCATATTGGGATCGAACAAGTGACTTCGTGATCGCTACGTTGACATCAAACCCACCGAGCCTGTTTCTGTAAGCGGCGTTGAGCACCAAAGTACAAGTATCTCTGCGGCTGCTGCTGTATCCTACCTTTTTTCCGATGTAACTTTTACTCTCTTGTATCTGGATGGGGGAAGTGGATTGGGTAATAAGTTCTCGACCCATGTTAACTGAACGTGGCTCGTTTGTCTGAAAAATGTATAAGAAAGATTTTAAGTATCTTGATGATAAAAATAGATTTAATTTATTGCTAGCACTGTATCATGTATGCAGCTAACATTAAATACATTGCAACGATAACACAACATTTGTGTATACTGTTACGTGATGATTATTTAGCAACGTTGGAAGACAATCATGTATCTTAAAATTGGTTACTTTAAAATGAAATCACCAATTGTATAATTTAGCCATGCTGGAAACCGCCATTGAGTCAATTATGAATCGCATACGAAATATTTTGTTTGGTTCGGAAAAATGCCCTGTTGGCCATGTTGTCAACATATCGGGCCTATTAGAGCAGTCAACACAAGTGTACCGCATGGTGCTTTTATAATTCACGTGAAATCTGATTTCTAGTGTTTAATTATATCGGTTAACTAAATGCTTTATTAGGGTCGGCATAACAATCTAAGATTACTCACACGAAATGAACGGCTTATGAAAAACTTAAATCGGGCCTCTTGGGAAACCCACGTTTCTGTAAATTCAATGTGACACAGCTGTATTAGCCCCGTACACCTTGCTAAGTAGAACAATAATTACACCAAGATTGTATATACTATAAATCGTCTATCGTGGTGCGTGGCAACCAACGATGCATCAATGTCACTAGCAAACGCGTGGCCGAGTTATTGTTGCTATACCGCAAAGTATATATGTCCGCCATCAATGAAACTAATCTGGTTGTTTAAAAGCCGTAAACAGTAAACAATGCACATTTTAATGGCGTTTACATTTCCATCAAAAGTATTTTAAATCGTTATCATTGTTAAGGAGTGTCAATGAGATCGATACCTGACTACGGTCTTCTGTAGCGCTTCTCCTTCCTCTGTTGGAATTACGTTAGTATTTTCCGCCGAGAATGGTTATTGGAGCAGATGAAATACCGTTGATTTCGAGAGATTATTTCTTGAATAGGCACGGGTTCTCAGGTTGGAGTTGAGTTGGAGCCTTCAATGTTATAATACTAGTCCATGGTAAATGGCATAAAAACAAACAATAATAAACTACGTAGCCTTTCATTTACGTGTGTTCATTCCATTTCACAGCCCGTAACATTCTGTAATAGGCCTTGATCATTACTATAATTATGTACATGTATATGATGTTTTACAGCATGGTCACATGGTCTCAAAACAAATAGGTACTGCTTGATTTATTCTCATCTATTATTTCATTTATTTGATATTATTGTGTTCACTTGTTTTTCAAAGTTTATATTTCTCGTTCATTTTAATGTAGATAAATAAGTGTACGTTCATTTTGTCAGATTGGTCAAAGAAGTAAAGTAGATATACTTTAAACAATCAGTGGGATTTTCGCGGATGCAAGAAATCCTTATGCGAATTAAGCTCATTGAGACAATTAGATTCAAGTTACATATATCTAGTTTCCAGCAATGGATAGCGAGACTAAACATATATGGCACAGGAATGGCTCGTAATCGTGCAACATCATAGAGACTAAAGTACATGCTGTTTCCAGCGAATTAAGTTGATCTTTCAATTTATTTTGCAATTATTGAATCATTTGTTTCCCGCTCTATGTCACAGCAATAATGGCAATAAATCAAACATTGCCTGTTATATTTAACAGTGAGGCACTTATTGTGTCATATTGTTTCGACGTGTCAGAATTGTTTTGTGTTAATTCCTCGTGGAAACATTATTACAAGTGTTGACCGACACGACGTGCTTTCAGAAATCAGGGGCGTAGATAACCTCCAAACATTGGAGGGGCGGTCCAGTTTCTGTACTGGGAACATAAAGGGTTAGTTTGGGAGGGTTGTCCTCTCCCGTGGTTCCGATTTTTTTTTACAATTACAATTAATATGCTGCGTTTTGGGGAAACTTTCATGTTGATATAAATGCTCGATTTTTGTCTCATTCTCAGTTTGTCATGAAATCAGTTTGTCCAATGCCGCCGACCACGACCCAGAAATCTCAACAGTTATTATTTTCTTTCCAAAAACTCGGGCTAATTAAAACATAAAATTAAGTAAATGTTCATGTATTTTAATAACAATTGATATGAGAAATAATAACATTAACATTATATTCACAACACATATATTTTTATTACTGATGGACATATTTAACACCTGAAATGGGAAGACTGTTATAAATAACCACATGAGAATACACAACAACCAATACAATATGACATGATTAGTAAAGAATATATCCACATTTCGAGCACTATTAAAATACTTTACCAGGATGAATAAATATTATTAAATTAAGTTAAATAAACAAAAATTACGGCACAATTCATGTTTAAGACACAATTTATCATGCACTGTTCGCGTAATGTTTATGCCAAAAATATTTTCAAACTAATTAATGTTTTTCACGCGTATATTTTACTCAAAATTGTTTTAAGTGGCAGTTACCTTTGAATTAAAGCGATCACTTAACATTAAAAGAATAGACTGTCCATAATCAAAACACCGACAGTGCAATCACGGAAAAGAACAATAAAACAATTAACGCAATGACATTTACCCCGGCCGCTAGTTTATAACACCTAACAAGGGATATTGACACACAGACGGGGAGGGGACACATGGCTTCTGCACTGACGGCGCGTGATTACAAAAATACTGGTTTTGGGGCGTCTATTTTTTTTTTTGGGGGGGGGGG
>VMBQ01001426.1:0-23445 GCA_007657795.1 Dreissena rostriformis | reverse complement strand
GCACACATGTTAGTATATTTATAACATGACTTACGCTCCAGGAGTGAAATAACGTAATGCTCAATTTTGTTTATTACACGGGTGTTATTTCACTAGTTATATAACTATGCAAATTAGCCGAATCACTTAAAAGATATTCATACGCGCTGTCAAAGACAAGGCATTTACAACCGCAACTTGCTTACCCACAATGCACTTTTTTTTTACTGCGGAGTGCAGCTTATAGTTACACAACCATATAGGCTTATTCGTCCAGAACTACTTCTCATGCTCAGGTACACACAATGACCGCATTGCTGCTTCGTTATAGATATCGACCTTTCCTCTGTATGGCACGGAGGGGAATACATATGTGTTTTAAAGCATTTTGTTGGTCATGTTATAAATAGAATCTTGCATTAGTGGTCGTTTTGTATTGAATTTAATAAACTCGTCGTCTAAATGAAGATAAAAACTCGGCAAGCCTCGTTTTTATCTTCATTTAGATGACTCGTTTAATAAATTCAATACAAAACGACCTCTCATGCAAGATCCTATATTTGTTCTACTCACTAAGGTTATAAAAAGATATTCATACGCGCTGTCAAAGACATGGTATAAAGAGCATTTCTCGATGAAATATCGTCCATAGGAATAATAGCAAACAAGAAAAAGTAAATGTACTATCGTTACTATGTATTTCATTTCATTACTTTTATTGAGCTATAAATAACCGGTTATCTACACACCAACACAGAATTGATGTGAAGTCAAAATGATTAAAAACAGTTGAAATTCCTCAACGCTTGAGACTTCAGAGATACTATAATGAGGTTCAATGTCACCATTAACCCGCGTCTCAGATGAGTTCTTTGTTGTATTACATTGTGTGATTTGATTCATATAGAAAGCTGTTTCACATCGAACGTATAATTCATGGTAAAACTACATAGGCGGATCCAAGGGGGGCGGATCCAAGGGGGGCGGATCCAAGGGGGGCGGATGCGGCATACGCCTCCCCCTAAAATCGCCAAAGTAAAGTCAATTCATTTGATGTTTCACACTTAACTAGATCTAAATCACCTATTTAAACTCATTTTTCTTCTTTTTTTCGAACACAACATTTCCCACTATTCACAGACAATCGCTAAAAGTTTTAACTTTAGACTCTCTGTATATGCGAGAAGACACCCTCGTAGGATGCTGTTGCTAAACCCACTGTTGGACAGTTAAGTGAGATTGAAATGAAATCAAAGCGGTTGTCAAAGCCTTCAAAATCACTTAAACCGTGGAGCTTAAAGGGGGGCCTTGCCCCCCCCTGGCCCCCTAGCAGGGCTTTGTCCTGCACCCACCAGGGGCCCTACCGGCCCCCTGGACCCCCAGCAAATCTTTCAATATCCCGCCCCCCCCCTAACCAGAAATCCTGGATCAGCCCCTGAATTATGATTATTTCTTTGGTACATTGTATTTTTTTCCAGCGGGTTATCATGTAAACAGAAAAAACAGAACTAGTACGTAAAAGAGGATAATGTATTAACATAAAAGCATCACAGTCTTATAAAAGTATTACTATGAATAGTTCATATTGGGGTTCAACGAAGCGATATATGATGATTAGCCGTTAATTCATATAAACAGTGGTCTCCATTATAACATATGATATAGAATGAGTATCCAACTGTGTGCGGGATAAAGAATGGGTATCCAACTGTGTGTGTGTTATAGAATGAGTATCCAACTGCGTGCGTGATATAAAATGAATATCTCACTCTGTGCGTGATAAAGAATGAGTATCCAACTGTGTGCGTGATATAGAATGAGTATCAAACTGTGGGCGTGATAAAGAATGAGTATCCAACTGTGTGCATGATATATAATGAGTATCCAACTTTGTGCGTGATATAGAATGAGTATCCAACTGTGTGCGTGATATAGAATGAGTATCCAACTGTGTGCGTGATATAGAATGAGTATCCAACTATGTGCGTAATATAGACTGAGTATCCAACTGTGTGCGTGATATAGAATGAGTATCCAACTGTGTGCGTGATATAGAATGAGTATCCGACTGTGTGCGTGATACAGAATGAGTATCCCGCTCTGTGCGTGATAAAGAATGAGTATTCAACTGTGTGCGTGATATAGACTGAATATCCAACTGTGTGCGTGATATAGAATGAGTATCCCACTCTGTGCGTGATAAATAATGAGTATTCAACTGTGTGCGTGATATAGAATGAGTATCCAACTGTTTGCGTGATATAGACTGAGTATCCAACTGTGTGCGTGATATAGAATGAGTATCGCACTCTGTGCGTGATAAAGAATGAGTATCCAACTGTGTGCGTGATATTGAATGTGTATCCAACTGTGTGCATGATATATAATGAGTATCCAACTGTGTGCGTGATATAGAATGAGTATCCAACTTTGTGCGTGATATAGAATGAGTATCCAACTGTGTGCGTGATATAGAAAGAGTATCCAACTGTGTGCGTTATATAGAATGATTATCCAACTGTGTGCGTGATATAGAATGAGTATCCAACTGTGTGCGTGATATACAATGAGTATCCAACTGTGTGTGTGATATACAATGAGTATCCAACTGTGTGCGTTATATTGAATGAGTATCCAACTGTGTGGCAGATATAGAATGAGAATCCAACTGTGTGCGTGATATAGAATGAGTATCCAACTGTGTGTGTGATATACAATGAGTATCCAACTGTGTGCGTGATATAGAATGAGTATCCAACTGTGTGCGTTGTATAGACTGAGTATCCAACTGTATGCTTGATAAAGAATGAGTATCCAACTGTGTGCTTGATAAACAATGAGTTTCCAACTGTGTGCGTGATATAGAATGCGTATCCAACTGTGTGCGTGATATAGAATGAGTATCCAACTGTGTGCTTGATAAAGAATGAGTATCCAACTGTGTGCGTTATATAGAATTAGTATCCAACTGTGTGCGTGATATAGAATGAGTATCCAACTGTGTGCGTGATATAGAATGAGTATCCAACTGTGTGCGTGATAAAGAATGAGTATCCAATTTTGTGCGTAATATAGAATGAGTATCTAACTGTGTGCGTGATATAGAATGAGTATCCAACTGTGTGCGTGATATAGAATGAGTATCCAACTGTGTGCCTGATATACAATGAATATCCAACTGTGTGCGTTATATAGAATGAGTATCCAACTGTGTGCGTGATAAAGCATGAGTATCCAACTGTGTGTGTGATAAACAGTGAGTATCCAACTGTGTACGTGATATACAATGAGTATCCAACTGTGTGCGTGATATACAATGAGTATCCAACTGTGTGCGTTATATAGAATACGTATCCAACTGTGTGCGTGATAAAGAATGAGTATCCAACTGTGTGCGTGATATAGAATGAGTATCCAGCTGTGTGCGTTATATATAATGAGTATCCAACTGTATGCGTTATATATAATGAGTATCCAACTGTATGCGTTATATATAATGAGTATCCAACTGTATGCGTTATATATAATGAGTATCCAACTGTATGCGTTATATATAATGAGTATCCAACTGTATGCGTTATATATAATGAGTATCCAACTGTGTGCGTTATATATAATGAGTATCCAACTGTATGCGTTATATATAATGAGTATCCAACTGTATGCGTTATATATAATGAGTATCCAACTGTATGCGTTATATATAATGAGTATCCAACTGTATGCGTTATATATAATGAGTATCCAACTGTATGCGTTATATATAATGAGTATCCAACTGTATGCGTTATATATAATGAGTATCCAACTGTATGCGTTATATATAATGAGTATCCAACTGTATGCGTTATATATAATGAGTATCCAACTGTATGCGTTATATATAATGAGTATCCAACTGTATGCGTTATATATAATGAGTATCCAACTGTATGCGTTATATATAATGAGTATCCAACTGTATGCGTTATATATAATGAGTATCCAACTGTATGCGTTATATATAATGAGTATCCAACTGTGTGCGTGATATAGAATGAATATCTAACCGTGTGCGTGTTCACTTGCTTTATTTTTCTGCCTACTAGCTTGTATAGACAGAGCATTTTATATATCTCTATGATACATGTTTTAACATAATTTACAATACCAAGCACTATAAATATTAATACTATATCGTATTTCGCGACAACTCTTCTGTATTCGGGACTTTTATAGGCCAAAACAATTCGTATAGTCATTGAACGGGAAAAGTATTATTGTGTACCAAATGTATACCAAAAGTTGTAACCGATATTAAAACTAAACGAACGATGACACTGAATCATTTCTTAAAAGTTTAATTGTAATTTAGAAACGTCTGGATGGAATGATATAGCCATTATATTAACACATCATAATGCTTCCACATATTTGATTAGACATTCATTTCTTTAATTCAAACGTCCTCATCTATATAGTTCTCAATTAATAAAAACAGTAATGTAAGCTAGAAATATTTTAATATTTCACTTATGTAAGCTAGAAGCTTTACTGTAAGCTTCATTGCCGAAATAAATGTTGTTGGTGTTGTTGTTGTTGTTGTTGTAAAGAAACTTGTGTTTTTGTAGAAGCAGCATTTTTACAATGAACAAATCATCATGCGTTTGAATGCATACACATATCCTCGTAAAATGATAACTGACATCATCAGACACAAACATTATTTAGCAGTTTAGTAACCCACAGTGCCTGCGTTTATTACCTTACAAGATCGCAAATAAAGGTATTTCTAAAAGAATTCTCACATATGATTAAGGATAATTAAAAAGCTTTTTCGTAACGGTCTCGTATTTTCCACAATTAATTATATCGATGTAAAAAAATGGTAGAATAATAGAAAACTTAATTAAACCCTTGACCGCCAGTAAAATAAACTTCACTAGCACTATAAATGCAAAACAAAAAGGTTCAGGTTATTATTGCATATTAATTCCCTTGTTAATTACCACAATTTACTGTAATCACTGAAAAATGATGTATGTAATGGTACAAATTCACCTTATTAAAGCTTTGAACTTCCTGTGACAGACGGAAATCCTTTAAATTATAAAACTCTACCACGTTTATCTCTTTTAATGCTTACGAAAGTAAACTAATTATCTTAATTATCTTGTATTTCTTTATCGACGGCAAACCGGTACGTCCCTAGGAACACGACGAGGGTGAACTAGCGAACGGTCGTGGAACGTACATGACCAAAAAAAAGACAAATCAAATTTGGCGATTTTGTAAATATTCTTAAAAATTATGACATATGTTTTCTTTACGAATTTTGGTGTGGCTCGAAAAGTAATATCTAGTTTAACAAATGTATATCTAACAATTGTTATCGTAAATTCAAACAGAAAAATGCCAAACGTAGTAGCAGTGGAATTGTTTCACATTACAAAGAATATTTAAAGAATGGAATACATATAATAATCAACCATTACGACACTATAACTTGGTTGAAATTAGATCATTCCGTTTGTAATACTTCATCAGATATTTATTTATATCGCCAATTTACACTATGTTTAACGTTGATTTGTTTGATATTTTAGAACATGATATATGTTTATATGATAATCTTTGATGGGTGTATATATGTGGAGATTTTAACAGTAGATTGGTGATACAAAATGATTATATTGACAAATTAAATGGTTGTATTGATAGCCATGATTATACTTCAGATTGCATTCCTGACAGGGCCTCATTAGATAAATCACTCAACAGCTACGGGATAAAACAGCTCGATATTTGTAAACGCTCCTCGTTTCGCATTGTAAATGGTCGCATTTGTAATAGTGATCAGTCGAAATTTTAAAATCAATTTTGAATATGAGTCCTACTTAGACATTCTACCAAGAAGTTTGAGATACCTTTTCACTAGATTAAGATTGTCAGCCCACCCATAACATATTCAAACCGGCTGTTATGCAAGAGACATTTCTAGAAATCAACGATACTGCATTTGTTGCGATTCGACCGATATTGAAGATGAATTCCATTATATTTGCATCTTATCCCGGCGTTACGAAACATTAGAAAAAAAAACACGCAAAAACATGTTATTACAAAAGGCCATCTATGTATAAATATTTAACTTTACTGCAATAGAATAATAAAACAGAACTAATACAAGTATGCCTTTTTGTAAAGGAAGCACTTAAAGTACGAACATCTATTATTAATGCAAGAATGCTTTAATACTCATCCTCTCCTTTTTTTCCTTTTTTTTTTGTTGTTTTTATATTTAAAAGTTGTGCTCACGCCAGTTTGTTCGCTATGCAAATGATTTGTTAATATGTTTAAAACTGTTTTCCTATCACAATTGACAAACTGTACTGTTGGTTACAATATACTAAATAATCGAGTCATGAAGGGCTGNCAATTTACGCACAAACATTTTGCCCAGTTTTCTCAGAACACGACACATATATTTGGGTAGATGATTCGCCAATATACACTATGTTTAACGTTGATTTGTTTGATATTTAAGAACATGATATATGTTTATATGATAATCCTTGTTGGGTGTATATATGTGAGATTTTAACAGTAGAGTTGGTGATAAAAAATTATTATATTGACAAATTAAATGGTTGTATTGATAGCCATGATTTTACTTCAGATTGCATTCCTGACAGGGCCTCATTAGATAATTCACTCAACAGTCACGGGGTGAAATTGCTCGATATTTGTAAAGGCGCATCGTTTCGCATTGTAAATGGTCGCATTTGTAAGAGTGATCAGTACACATTTTTGTCAATCGAAATTTTAAAATCAATTTTGAATATGAGTCCAACTTAGACATTCTACCAAGAAGTTTGAGATACCTTTTCACTAGATTAAGATTGTAAGCCCACCCATAACATATTCAAACCGGTTGTTATGCAAGAGAAATTTCTAGAAATCAACGATACTGCATTTGTTGCGATTCGATCGATATTGAAGATGAATTTCATTATATTTGCATCTAATCCCGGCGTTAAGAAACATTAGAAAAAAATACACAAAAACATGTTATTACAAAAGGCCATCTATGTATAAATATTTAAGTTTACTGCAATATGATATTGAAACAGAACTTATAAAAGTATGCCTTTTTGTAAAAGAAGCACTTAAAGTACGAACATCTTTTATTAATGCCCATTTCAAGTTTGTTTATTTGTGATATAGGCCTCCGGCCCCTGACACATATATATTACAATCCATGCAAAACAATGGTGTGTGCACAATTGGTTGGCATAACATGTAAGCATATAATACCTGTGTACTGGCACCCTTCTGTTGTCTCAGTGCCATGGCTCTCAATACATCCATGTGTACTGGCACCCTTCTGTGGTCTCAGTGCAGTGACCTTTATTACATCCCTGTGTACTGGTACCATTCTGTGGTCTCAGTGCCATGACTCTTAATACATGTTTGTGTACTGATACCCTTCACAGGTATCAGTGCAGTGACTCTTAATTCATTTCTGTTCTGTTGTACTGGCACCCTTCCGTGGTCTCATTGCAGCGACTCTTAATACATCCCTGTGTACTGGCATCCTTCTGTGTTCTCAGTGCAGTGACCCTTAATAAATCCCTGTGTACTGGCACCCCTCAGTGGTCTCATTGCCAGGACTCTTAATACATCTCTGTGTACTGGCACCCTTCTGTGGTCTCAGTGCAGTAACTCTTAATACATCCCTGTGTACTGGCAACCTTCTGTGTCTCAGTGCCATGACTCTTAATATATCCCTGTGTACTGGCATCATTCTGTGGTCTAAGTTCCATGACTCTTAATAAAGCTCTGTGTACTGGTACCCTTCACAGGTATCAGTGCAGTGACTCTTAATTCATTTCTGTTCTGTGTACTGGCACCCTTCAGTGGTCTCGGTGCAGTGACCCTCAATACATCCCTGTGTACTGGCACTCTTTCGTGGTCTCATTGCAGTGACCAATAATACATCTTTGTGTTCTGGCACCCTTCTGTGGTCCCAATGCCATGACTCTTAATACATCACCGGGTACTGGTACCCTTCTGTGGTCTCAGTGCCATGACTCTTAATACATCACCGTGTACTGGCACCCTTCTGTCGTCTTAGTGCCATGACCCTTAATAGTTTGGCAAAATGACATTTTTCAAGGAAGAATGTATGCTTTATATTCCTAAATTAGAATAACACTCCTGACTAATAAATGTTAAAATAAATGTTTGTTTATTGATTTTATCAATTAAAATGGGAAAAATAATAAAACGTATAACGCTTTTTATAGAAAATGTAGAACAAACGCGTTAAAACGTCTATCCAGATTCAAACGGTAGCGCATACGCNTCTGTCTGTCTGTCTGTCTGTCTGTCTGTCTGTCTGTCTGTAAACACTAGTCTGTTACACTTTTCGGACTATCATTTTCCCATTCCCATACTGTATAATAATACCTACTAATATTCTATTTTGTTATTGATTGTGTCATTTATATAAATTGTAGCTACAAGTTTAAAGTTTACACCATGTCCGCCTCGAGCTTTTTTTTCAATTCTGTCAAAGTGTAAATTGATTGATTTGCAATCTATATGTTAAGCAAAATACCAATGTCTACCTGTTTGGCATGTGTTGTTTTTTTTATAAATAGTTTGTATGTTGGTATTGTATTGCTTACATGTATGTATATAAAGAGCAGTTGTTTTCTACTATTCTAGTAGGATGGCGGCAAAATATATTGTGTTATAGTGTTAACGTTTGTCAATAAAAACAAGCTGATCGTTTATTCGTTGTTACAACGTTATACTTCAATATACTGTCATCATCAAGCATACTACTTAAAGTGATAGTTGTTAAGGGAATTCTTATTGGTAAAACGGCGCCAAGAGCGATGCAAAGGCAGAAGCAGTTTACTGTGTTTGGTTTAGTTTTTTCTTTGTGTCCTTACGGGAACAGTAAAAATAGCTTACAATTGCAACTCAAAAGGACCCGAAGGGTCATAAGACTGTGAGTTGGATTATTGCAATTAATGTTGTTTGCTATGAATTTTTTAGTGTTCATGTTGTATTAGGCGTTCACAGTAATATAAGCTGTCGCGTAATAAACATGTATTTGTTTTCGGGAATAACGCGTTATATTTTTTAAGTTATAACCCCGTTATACCGGGCTTGCCTTTAACTGAGTTCCTAGGTCGAACCAGGAAGCGGTAAGCAAAAGACAAAAAAAGATATGCGCTATGCGAATATAAAGCTACATTTTTTTTATTTTTTTTAGCGAGAATGTCAAACTTCGCGTTAAACGTCTCATTTAATAGACTAGAAAGCGGTAGGGTCGCCAAGGACGCCGTGGAGTCGTCGTGGGAACACATGAAAACCGCGTCAAAACACAAAGAACGCTTCAGTCGGCTACTACATTGGCTATACTCAAAGTAAACGCAGAGCCTCTGCGTTCTAACGGCGTCCTGGATAGAACGCCATAGGATCATCCCGTGTAAACCATACACCAAGAAGCAACGCAGTGCGAATGCCAAGGTCGCGATATTGTCGAAGAAGACACGCCGAGAACGCTGTGTGGACGCCGTTATGTCGACGATGATCGATTCTGCCAACCTCCCAAATCTTGCCCGGATCGACCCATACCAAACCGGTAGTATAACGTCTGTGTTTAGAACCAGGGCTGCCCGGCCCAGAGGGCATCTGCATCTCCATGTTATTGTACGCAACTCGTTGTTTAATTATGTCTGCGTGTTTGCTATTTCATTCTACTTTTGTTGTTTACTAGTATATCGTTTTCGGTCAGGGCGATCCTTTCTAGCTTTTTTTGGCCTTCGCTGGTTTTCAAATCGTCTGGCGCAGCTAGTGAAATGCGTGTACAACAATGAGCAAAACAATATCGCAACCTCTGTTTTGTATATTAATTGTAATAAAAGCAAACCCACCACGACTATGCTTACAATTCTAAGAGCTATATGTGCTGATGGTGGTCGACTTTTACATCAGTTCAAATAATTCAGCATCTTACTGGTTCAAAAAGTTGAAATTGATCAGGAGTTGTTTCATATCCACTTATCGATGACTCTGCGTTGTGTAATACACCGTCAATATATCGTAGGAATGATATCACATCTTAAAAAAGGTTTATGTTTAAGAAGGTTGCTCGGATTCGATGCATAAAAATATACGTCGCTTTTCAGTAGCCATAACACATAAGACGCTTCAACTTATTTACTTTTGTTTAATAGAACATACACAACTTACAGCTATTTGACAATGCGAATGAACAACAATTTACCAATCACAAATGTCCAATAATGTACATTCAAGACTGACCAATTGGATTCCGTTTGCAATGTGCTATATAACGGGTAGCACACGATACAAAGATACACTTCTCGGTCAGCAGATGGAGCGTGCTCGTCGCGACCGAGGCCAGGAGCCGCCTGCAGAAGATCTATAACCGTGTAGCCTAGTAACCATTGATCGCGCGCGCGTATACGCTCTATATATGGATCTTCTGCGGATGGCTCAGCAAATCCAGCTGAGTCCGTCACCCTCGAACCGGACGTCTTCTTCACTGCTGGGATTGCTGTCTTCTCCAGGATGCAGCGGATCTGACCAATCCGCTGTTTATCGTCGAGAGTTCGCCTGCCCGTACCGGTCCAGAGGTCCCGTCTGTAGAGGGACGGGTACGGCGGGACAGCAAGACCACCAGTGGAAGAACTTACGGGACGGACTCGGGGTTCCTGCGGGGGCGGGAACCCATGAAACATCGAGGGGGTGGCTTTGAAGAGGGACCCTGGGGCGGCGGTACTCAATGCGCTCAACGCGCTGGGGAAACTGTCTCGGGGATGAAGACGACAGCCGGTGACAGCGAGAGAGGCCATAAAGGCTCCCTTGGCGGAGGCGTCCAGACAGGATTGTCTTGGAATTGTCAATTTTTTTTTATTTTTTTTTTACCAGTGCACATTAAGGTCTCATTGGCCACCGTGCACTGGTCTATTTGGATCTAAATTATATCTTTGGCGAAAACCAGGGAAGCCGGGGTAAATTTAACCTACTTTGGCTCAAAATTAATATTTTTCCCCTGAAAGGTCACATGGGCAGGTGTATACATGGAGCAGTCGCAAAGACGCTGGAGCACCTGTAAATAAATCTCATATTAAAAAAGAAAAAGAAAAAAACATACACTTAATGTCATATCGATGTAAAAATCGTCTGGCAGAAGAGTGAAGATACATATTTCGTGTAGGATTGGTTTATCCATTAGAATCAAATTGTCAAGGGTAAGTAAAATCAAATTATTGTTACTAAAAGGTTTTAGGCTGTTTAAATTTTTTGTTTCGTCGTTTTGCATTCTATTTGCATTTTGTTTGAAAATGTAATTATGAAACAACTGCACTGCACTTAAGCGTAAAGCTCTGTTTAATTAAAATGCCTTACTCGGATAAAGTTTGAATTTAAGCTTGATATTCTTTTATACACAATTAAATATAGATGTTAATACAAAACAAACTTCAGTAAACAAATTTATACAAACATGCGAGTTGCAAGTATTCAACGATGTAAATGAGGCTTTCAGAAAATGTCTGAACATCATCGGCGAAATTATATAGAATATTACTGCTATCCATAGAGGATGTTTTAATAAAATATCGCAACATTTACAGTGCAATTGCGCAATTTATTTTTGGTGTCCTTTTTAAATAAAAAATACGTTTACAAAACAGTTTCCTATAATTTGATATTGAGTAAAACTCAACTTGTTCAGAGGCGAACTTATTTTTGAACATTGGCCGGCGTACATTTAAAGTCTTGAAAAGTGTAGACAAAAACACAAAGACGTAACGATTTGATTCTCCTATTTTATTTGAATACTGGTACATAATCTAAATCACAATAATGGACTTAAAGTTACTTAATTTGAAAGTAAGAAATCAATTATTAATTTAAAATCTTCAGTTATAGAAAAAACAATAACAACATAAGCAATACACCCAAATGCTGGCAACGCAAGAACACACGCACACGTGTCGACCCCATGCTTCTCAAAATGCTCAGACGCGATTCGTATGGGCTTACAATTCATAGACAATGTAATCGACTATGTCATCCATGCACATTTCCAAATTTCATCTAAAACATCTTTGTGAATTTTGAGATTCATGAGAAGTGTGGGTTGAGATTCATGAGAAGTGTGGGTTGAGATTCATGAGAAGTGTGGGTTGAGATTCATGAGATGTGTGGGTTGAGATTCATAAGAAGTGTGGGTTGAGATTCATGGGAAGTGTGGGTTGAGATTCATGAGAAGTGTGGGTTAAGATTCATGAGAAGTGTGGGTTGAGATTCATGAGAAGTGTGGGTTGAGATTCATGAGAAGTGTGGGCTGAGATGTATGAGAAGTGTGGGTTGAGATTCATGAGAAGTGTGGTTCGAGATTCGTGAGAAGTGTGGGTTGAGATTCATGAGAAGTGTGGTTTGAGATTCATGAGAAGTGTGGGTTGAGATTCATGAGAAGTGTCTGTTGAGATTCATGAGAAGTGTAGGTTATCATCAATGCTAATATATACATATCTGCTTGAACGACAAGACTTCTCATTTTTTAAAAAAATGTATATATTTTGAGGGAATACCGTTTATATGCAACATCAAACATGAATTGATTTGTTTTCTATTAAGCTAATCTTAAAAAATACAGGTTTTGATTTGTTGCTTTTAGATACGCGTTTGCAGACCTGAAAACAATAGAAAAAGCTTTAACTGATGAAGAAAGGGAAGCATTCAAGAACGAAATGTTGATACAGACAGCCGATGTCACCGATGCAATTGTAAATGCGACAACATTTACAGATCGAGCAAGGAAAGTCTTTGTTCCGGTTGGAATTATTCTGACTTTGCTTGTTATTGTAGCTATTGTGAAACAAAGTCAAAGCCAAACAAGTCAAAGTCGAATTAAACAAAAGCTATTCCTACGATTCTCGCTTAGTTTGTCCTTCTCAGATCTACTGATTTGTATTATGTTCGCTTACGTACACTTTTTTAGCCCAGGCCGTTACCCTCTGTGGGAGCTGCGTTCGATATTCGTGTCTCAGTTGGATCACCGCGCTCTGAACAAGACTTTTAATATAAATAACACAACTCCACTGGGTTCGTCTGAAATCGTCTTTCCAGACAATGTCGCACAAGACAATATTTCAGGAAGGAATACAGATATTGATTTGTTTTCTTCACGGACAATAACAGGTTCAATGTTTGGACATGATAGTCGAACAACGAATGAACCAAATGAAAATTTGAAGATGTTTTTTTAAGATTCTGGTTTCGATCTCGACCAAGAGCTTTAACAAATCAACAATACTGTATCACGTACTGGTAAATCAAACACATGCATCCCTAACGCTAACAGAGATTCACGTTTGGCCTCGTTCTGGAATTCTGCGAGTCACGTGACTTCTCGCTTTATCAATAATTGGCATAATGTGAAAAGGGTCTATTGATACGAATCAAATATTTTGCCCATATTGTAAAANCGTGACTTCGCGCTTTATCAATAATTGGCATAATGTGAAAAGGGTCTATTGATACGAATAAAATATTTTGCCCATATTGAAAAAAAAACATTTGAATGCGAATACCATTTTATATTTATATGAAATAAATGTTAAAAACGTGTAAACTCTACATCGAATTAATTTCGTGCCTATCTTTGTGATTCGTTATATAGTCCATCACGAATACTCTTATTGTTAATATACCCTTATTGTTAATATTTGCTGTTTGAATGTAAAGGCTATATTAAAATTACAATCCGCACAATAACACTTATATACGTTATTGTGCGTAATAAAATGTTGCATTCGGAACTTCTCATCAAAGTTTGCAAATCTTTACTTGGATGCATGTCGGAGGATACCATCTTTGACGGACCTATTTTAATGGTCATGTGATCAAAACAAGATGGCTTCTCCTTGATGAAAAATATNCCATCTTTGACGGACCTATTTTAATGGTCATGTGATCAAAACAAGATGGCTGCTCCCTTATGAAAAATATAGGTATCTCGCCTGAATTCCGCCACGAACTGGTTTGACGGAAGAACCCGGACTTGATCAGATACTTCCGTCGAACCTTTTCTTTACGTATACTTGTTCCGGAGAACATAATGTGGACATTATATAAACACCCGAGGGATGATTGGCTCTGCCGGAGTTAAACAAGAATTCGGGGTTGCATTTATTTTTTATCGAGAGACTTATACTTGTTCANACTTGTTCCGGAGAACATAATGTGGACATTATATATACACCCGAGGGATGATTGGCTCTGTCGGAGTTAAACAAGAGATCGGGGTTGCATTTATTTTTTATCGAGGGACTTATACTTGTTCAGCCTCTTTTCGTGTTATAACAATTGGAAAATAAGCGTTGAATAGATGAATGATAAATACATAAATATACAAATAATAAAGAGCTAACACATGAACGAATGACTATATAGATAAATACATAGAGTATTTATATATGCATATATTGATTAATTGGTTGATTGATTGATTGGTTGATTNTTACTGAATGATTGACTGACTGTCTGAATTACTGACTGACTGAATTAATTAATGAATGAATGAATGAATGAATGAATTACTGAATGAATTAATAAATTAATTACTGAATGAATGAACTACTGAATGACTGAGCGAACGAAAGAGCAAATAATTAAGCGAATGAATGAACACAATAAGTATAATTGTAGTATTGTACGAAACAATGAATGATAACCTCGTAATATTAGGCTATACAGTCAATCTTGTTTTAAACGACCGACAATTAAACAATTTATATAACCTACCTTTGACATCAAAACTAAAAGCAATGATTATTTTGATATGAAATGTAAAACTTCTATTAGAAAGAAAGAAACCAAAACCTAATGTGTTCGTTTTATTAATTACCTTGTCTGCTAATCATAAGATAATATTATATATGCGAACATCTTCACACATGCCATATAAATTAGAACACTTTGATTGTGTAAGCTATAGACATGCTTTTGATGTTTTGATGTTTAGTGCTGAATAAAATTATGTTATGTTATGTATTAAACTGTCGTCTTCGAGACATTTCAAAGTTTTTCTATTAGACAAGCGACAGCTTTATACAGGATGCTAGGCATAAAGAAATCTCTGGTATGAGCTTTCTGCATGACTACCATCCTGTGTAAAGCTGTCACCTGGTTTAACATACCAGACATACATGATTTGCTTTAGAGTGGTCGTTTGATACAACAGTGTACAACATTGACTGTATATACATTTTGTATTTTTGTAGGTTTTTGTGCCTTTTATTACTCGTTCTAAAGGCACAAACGAAAGGGACAAAAGGCAGAACATGCGGCCTAATATCAGACGAGGAATACAAGATTCTGTTGACGATGACCACGAAGGGGACTTATAATATACCTGTTGCTGTAAGGACCCTTTTAGAGAGATCTACTCTACGGCGATATCAACGATACAGGGATTTGTTTTCGGTTGAAAATTACCGATTATATTTCAAAGGAAAGCGGGTTTTGTGTGAATCAAAATGTAAAAGAATTATCATTCACAGCTATCGTAAAAGTAAAGGGATTGGGGCCAGATTGCTGTATCAACTTGTAAAGCCGAGCTATTCGGGGGTGTCAGAGAGCATGATTATGCGCATCCTTTCAAAATTGCCAGACTATCAGAAGAAAACTGCCAAATTTCCAAACAAAGCCCCTTTAAAGCATGTATGCAAAAGTTCTGTGCATGATATTCTCCAAATCGACCTGGTTGATATGCAGCGTGAGGCAATAGTATTCAAGAAAGAAAAGTGCAAATACATTTTAAGTGTAATGGACATACTCAGTAGATTTGTGTGGTTACGTGCTATACCAAGTTAATCCGCGGTTATCATCACACACCATTTGTCTTTGATTTTTACAGAGTTTGGTAAACCAAAGAGTATTCACCATGACATAGGACGTGAATTCGATGGTGAAGTAAAACGACTATAGAGAAAGCTTGACATTAAGAACATTCTAAGCCGCCCTTATCATCCTCAAAGTCAGGGAAAAATTGAAAGGATGCATAAGACACTGAAACAAAAGATTGCTTACGATTTGAATCATGTGGATAGCTGCGGGATCAATTGGGCAAAACAGCTTCCAGAATACCAACGTATATTAAATAATACCCCAAAAGAATGTTTAGCATGGAGCACACCTTACGAAGTATACTATGGAAGGGACCCATATAATGATAGGTTACCATTGAACCACAAACAACAGGCAAACAAACTACGCGATGCCGCAAAAGCCGCGACAATTAAGTGTAATACACGCACTGACAAAGCTTACGAAAGGTCATGCAAAACACCTATTTACAATATCGGCGATGAAATTCTGTTACGTTATAAGAAGAAAGGTCTATTAAATAGACGAATATGGGTCGTGGATGGAGTGATACAACAACGATCCTTAAACACAAATATGTACAAAATAAAATATTGTACCCCTGACTCCATTCGAATGAGGTCTGAACGATCAGAAAGATCAGAATAAAAATGGTATCACATTAGTGACATCACTCGGCCTTCATCAGATAGGGCTTCATTGAAGAACAAGCTGCACATGAAGAAGTATTACATCCCACTTACAAGTTTTGAATATGGCGACCAAATAACGCTTCAATCTGTTTCACAACTATATAATGTACAGATTTTAATAGTTTCCACCATAAATAGTGCAACGACATTAATTAGTCCAGATGGCGGTTCAATTTTGTCAAATCACATTCCGCTGCTAATAGTGGGACATTATCCCGAGGGTGCTGGTGAACATTATGTTTCCCTTGGGTACAATCGAGATATGTTAGAATCGATTATCGATAGATCACCACAAATAACCTGGGAATCGACATCACCGAATACGAGCAATGTAACTAGAAACTCGAAAGTAAAACACCGCAATTCGGCCACCAAGGATTATGTCACCCCAGCTAAGATTGCTGACTCGCCCAATACAGATGTTGCCTCGCCCACTATGGATTGTGTCACTCCCACTTCGGAATTTAGCTCTCCAACAAACTATGTCGACTCGCAAACTGAGTATATACAATCTCCCACCAATAATACTGACTCTCTCGCCACGGATTTTGCCTCCCGGGATAAAGGCTTTGATTCACAAACTAAGGATTTCGATTCGCCAAAAAGTGATTTTGACCCGCCCTCTACGGATAATGTCTCTCACAATACGGAATTTAGGGCGCCAACACATGAACATGCAGATTCACGTGCCCGCAAAAAGAAGAACAACGCGTTTGATAGAGATTTATCTCCAAGTATGGAAGAATTGCGAAAAATGGTCGAATTGAAAAGGATTTCAAAACAAGTTCGGCTAAAACGCAATATATATTTACCACCAGAGATCTGGCTTATTATTATAAACATTGCATTGACACTTAATCCAGCGTCGCGATACTCACTTCAACAGGTAAACAGGCTGTTTAAGGAAATCGTAAGCAAGACACCTACTCCCCGATTGTACCTAATTCCTGACCGATTCCGGAATATAACTGTTTCCCCTATCAGCGTAAGACGAATCATTAGAATAGCTGGGTCTGGCAGTGGCTTGGTTCAGGCAATTCGGAATGTTATTCAAATAACCTCGTGGGCGAATGCATGGCTATTCTTGCAATTAGACACATTCTGTGGGTGGTACACGATAAAAAGGATATGGTATAGGCGACCATAGTAAAGGCGTTTTAACCATTATTCCACTTTTGAAATTATACGAAAGGCTCGAGTTAAAAGCATAAGCAGACAACGGTTGAATATTATGATTGGTGCTATTTGTACAAGGAAGAAAACCTGATGATGATAGGCTAATGGGTCTGATACGCAAATACCTTCCTTTAGATCATAAAATTTGTTTGACGTGGCTTACATGAAACCTTTGTATAACTTCAATACCACACGTTTATATATAAATTAGTGTATCTTCAGAGAAAACATACTATTTGGTTTTAGACAATTTAAAAGATTATTTTGTTTCTTTGCTTTGAACCCGTTACTCAACACAGTTATAGTGCGACATGTGTGATTGTAATTGAAAGCATAATTAAAATTATGGATAATGACCTATTGATATTCGGGATAAACCATCATGACAAAGGGAGAATTTTCTTGTATTAGCATTATCTTTCTTTATCACAATGGTTTATTAAGTCTTTTTCTACCTACTTGTTAAAGCGAGTATTAGTTGATATATTGTAATAAGCCAGTTACTATGCCCAATTAAGACATGCTCATTTAGAAAAGATTGATTTGTATCGACATTATATGATTATCACGTGTATTTTCTCCTTTTTACTACATGTACTTGTCTTATCAATCAGTCTCACATGATAAGACCATATGTGGTTCTATATAGTGGTCCTTCGTTATTCTTACATGTTTTATGATTATTAGCTTTCACATGACATTTAAATATAACCTTTTTGTGAGACTGCACATATGACGTTGTGCCTTACATTAGTCACAAAAGAACACATGTTCTTAACCAAAGAATCGTTTGTTTGATTTGTGTTGTTTTTATTATCGATTGCATTTCGATGTATAATAGGTCCCATACTTCTTCGTTTAGTATTTTACTTTATCCGATATCCAGCCAAAAGAGTGTTTGGTATTTGTGTTTTAGTATTTCTTAAATATATTAATATGTAAAACAATAAAGGGGCATATCGAGATTAAGATGAATGAGATATTCATCATTTGAAAGAAATTGTACTTGTATAGTCGTTTTAAACCTAAATTTGAAACAAGGCGCACATTTTCTATGTCTCGAGAATACATTGTGTTTGTGTTAAGTAATCTAAATGAACTATAAGCCTTTTAATGTTTCAATGCATACAAAGAAAAGTAGTGATCCGATCTTAAACCCTCAAACAACACTTCTCTATTTTCGTTTTCATACCAGGAGCGTAGCATTCATGATTTAAGTTCGGGCAATCTCAATATGTCCATTTTACGCATTTTGTTAAACAACAATCCCAAGAAGAAACATTGGAAAGTTGAATTCATGAGGTTAAGTGAAAATAAAATATTTTGTTTTTAATTGTTGCAGTTGTGTTTATGTTTACTCTTGAACTAGTCTTATTTCAAATTGAATCCCAAAATATGTGTTTGTTTGTTTGAATGGGTTCGTCGCCGTTTTCAACCGTGTTCGTCGCAATGGTTCACATATCTATGCTCCCTGGATCCAAGTGACACCCCGGGTTATAAAACCGTTTCGATACTCAACTCATCATGAAATGTATCCTGCTAATAAAAACGAAATTACCAACAACTGTAGGCATTTTAACATTTATACCCGAGATATATGTGAATTAAGAAGATGTAATTGAGTATTGTTATTAAAATATATATGAGGACCATGCACATCTGAGTTGAGTATGGAAAAAGTTATATAAGCTCGGTCCAGGGTCTTACACAATTTAAGCATGCTCGAGCCAAAGCGAACTGAACAATTCATGCAAAAGCGTTGGTATTATTCAACCTGCAAATATTGTATTATGTACATATTTTTAGAATCGAATTGACCGAGTACAACCGGAGTCCAATAGAGTAAAATGAACTCCTATTCAACTTTGAATTGAGTATGATCAAAGTTGTATAATCTAGTAACTGTACTACTTTTCTGAAACTTATAACTTCAGCTGGACGTCTTGCGCCATTTTCAAAATTATTTTAGTTATGTCATCGCGGTCAGTGCACCTACCCATGCTCCTGGTATTTCGTCACCAGAACTGCACAGCATTTGTTCTAATCCACTAACTGCTTTCCCATCCGAACATAATTGTTCAGTTGTGGGAGACAAATGAATCCCGTCACATTGCATTCATAAAACTACGGCCAGAATATTCATCGATTCGGGGTTCGAACTCATAACTACTGTTTTGCAAGTCGGCCTCGCTACCGTTTCAGGCTCGGCAAAACATCTGGAATGGCTATTCACTACTACGTGTAGAGGACCTATACTATGCTATCGGAATAACCAGAAACGACATGGAGGGAAGCAATTATTAGCACATTTTTAGTTTGTAAATGGTATCACATTTCCTCGACATGATTTCATTTATTTTAAACTTATTTATTTTACATCGAAGCTTGCGACTTATATAAGTTCAGCCTCGATGTCTGCTTCCTGGGCACGTCAACATCATTCGCGCCGATCTGTGGGTTAGTTCCGATATTTTTACTCCGCTGCTTACGGGGCTTGAACACGAGACCCCCGGTACCAGAGGCCGACGCTCAACCAATGGACCACTATCGTCCACTTATTTCAGTTATATTGCGATTACTGTATCCTATATAAGAAGGAAGATTCCCATTTATTGACCTGCCTATCAGTTATTGGCCAAACCTATAGGTAAACAATCGACTTGCAGCAAGTAATCTGGGAGACTTACCCTCATAAAAATCCGAAAAGGTCCAGTCGTGACTCGATATCGCGCCGAAAGGTCTTGTACAATATTGTATTTAGGATCTTTTATATAGGATCGAACCTCCTACACTTGAGGAGGACGCTCTACGAAAAAGCCACCGGGATCTCAAATGACACAGGAAATGGAATAAATTTTGTTTTTAGAATAAAATAAAATATTAAAATAGTAATGCTTAGGCAAATGACAAAGGAAATATGATAATTGTATTTGCACCTATAATTAATTTTTGTATATCCTCGTCGCCCGAATGGTAGTTTTTGTAAAAAATAACTGTCTTCCCGTTACAACACAATTATTATTCGTTAGAACCAAACAACTTAAGTAACGGTGGCATGGCCGTGGTTGAGTATTTAATGCGCCGAACTCTCACCCGGAAGTCCAGGGTTCGATTTCCGCCTTCGCCGCTCATAGTGGAGTGTCCTTGGTTAAGGTACTCTTCGCTAGTGTNAGAACCAAACAACTTAAGTAACGGTGGCATGGCCGTGGTTGAGTATTTAATGCGCCGGACTCTCACCCGGAAGTCCAGGGTTCGATTTCCGCCTTCGCCGGTCATAGTGGAGTGTCCTTGGTTAAGGTACTCTTTGCTAGTGTTTGCAACCAGAGAATATGTATATGTGAAAAGCTGCCGTGATTTAAGTGAAAATTGTTGAAAACGGCATAAACCCTGAAAAACACCCTGACATGATTATACGCTACATGGTAAAAGTGACCCTGCCGGGGTTCGAGTTTGGGTACTGTTTACTTCAGGTTGAACTCGCTATTGAGTGAGTTATTTAAAGAAACTATGGTTTATAATTGGTGTTGTGACATTTAACGTAGGTGTTGCGACACATAACGTAGGTTCGATGTTTTGCGACATTTAACGTAGGCGTTGCAACACTAAACGTAGGTCAGCGTTGCGACATTTAACGTAGGGTTACGACACTTATCGGAGGCCTTACGACATCTAACGTAGGTTGCGACATTTAACGTAGGTGCGATATTTAACGGCGCTACACACGTTCTTACATACGAGTGGTTCTCCGCTGTCACCCTGTATGTGCCACAGTGTCTGGTAAGTTAAAGAATTTAAGGTAATTTTCAGGGGCACCTCCATCGACGGTAGTCCACTAAGATGTATTTTTTAAAACGTATTGGCTTTCTTTCCGAACACTGTTTTAGGTTTCAACGAGAAATCGAATTAGTTATTAATGAATATTCATAATGCATGCACAGAGACAGGTAAATGTAACTCTTAAGTTACAATCGTTGCAGGAATCTATTATGAACATTTAACTGCAATTTTTAAACCTAGTCCAATTAATAATGAGTGAGAATGGCAAAAATTCAAATCGTCCACATGTGCATGCATGATAAAAACACATACACTACTCATCTTTTTTCGGATAACAAATCACAGTTATTGTAATTATGTGTCTCGGGTATGAACTGAGTATGTGGCTCAAGAAGTGCATACATTATACACTTTAATTAAAATCATCTCCTCGAATAAGAGGTCATAATCCGAAGACCATTCAATGACCAATCAAATAGAAGACTTTAAACGTCTTTGGCATATTTTTTAATCACTCGAATTATACAAGTAAAATGCCTATAAATAATGAGATATTAGATTGGTAGCAAAACGGACACCTTAAAGGTCAACTGAACGTGAGTTTATTAGATTTTTTATGAGACTAAAATGTAGACCCACAGATTAGAAACAATATAGAATGCATGACTTCGTTAACTACGACAATAACGTTTCTCGTTACAGTAGGTTGAAACATGCACTATCATTCGTAATACTAACGATGCACGAGCCGGAACCTGCGGCAGTCGACTCGCCCTGGACACACAGGTGGGCGCTTTCCACAATGTTGTTACTGCCCCAGTCGGCGCGGCACTCCGTGTGCGGGATAGATTGGCTACCTCCCCTTATCTATCGTTACTCTCTATATAGGGATCGGTANATAAAGAACACTGATTATTTATATGTTAATTTTATTTTACGAAATATATTACGAAATTTTAATTAATTGTTGAGCGTTATAGAGGCTTTAAGAAAAAAAGTCATGTTCTGTTACGATCTGTTGCAAGCTACACAATTAGTAGGTCGAGTCTACTGTGCTGTCATTCTTGTCAAGTCGTGGCTCTCTTGTCATGAATTCAATCTTTTAACTCGTTCTAGATATTGAAACCATAGTCATACCGTATCGTAACAGAGCACATTTATTTAAGAAATAATATTTTTCTATTATGGTTTGTTGTCGAATAACCCATAGTAAGGAGTATAGATGCGTAGGAATTAGATCACGAGTGCGAAGCACGAGTGATTTGATAACACGCATCTATACTCCTTAATGTGGGTTATTCGACAACAAGCCATCATAGACAATTATTATTCTAACACGATTCTGATTGATTCGGTTCAAGCTTTTGGACGTGAACTATATTTTTCAATACTCCGCCCTTCTTAGTACAAAGTTCACTATTTAGTGACGTCATTGAATCGTAACAAACACATGACGTCGTTTCCATTCTTAAATATTTTGCAAATGACGTCACTTTCATTGAGAACAAAAATCGTAGAAACTAAATGACGTCTGAATGTTTTCTTAATTACGTTTCCTAACAAATAACATTCTTTGTAGGCGAATTTATGCAACTTATCACCAAATATACATTTGTTGTTTCATTATATTTATTTATATGTATAATACATGCAGAATAACCCACACTTGATTTCCTTCTTTGTCTATAGAAAACAAGTCGCGTGCAGTGTTAGAATTATTGATAACGTAGGATCATGTATCACCTCGACGAAGAACGAACTTATTCGGGGAACCCGATTGTAGTGATCGTGTCAAATCGAGACCCAATCGTGGAATAAATACGACCATCTTATCGTATATATTCGTATCTTAACTGCAGATAAGACCGTGTCAGATCGTGGCACATGCAGTTGTCATATC